>CABFVZ010002167.1:25332-78714 GCA_902151445.1 Timema monikensis
AAAAAAAAAAAAAAAAAAAAAAAGTGGAAATTAAGTATGTAGGAAAAAGACCGCAAAGAAGACCAAGAAAGAGAGGAGAAGGGCAGATAACAAAAAGTGTGCAAAGGAAAGGAGAGGAATGGAAGCAATTAAAGGATTAATAATAGTTGATGGAAAGAGGAAGATGGAGTCATTTTATTAAACTGACCCGGCCACAGGGTGGAAACAGTTGACGGTGATGAGACTTATATGATCCCATCTGTAGTCTAGTGGTCAGAGCTCCTGGTTACAAGTCTAGAAGACCCAGGTTCGATCCCTGTGACATCCAAAATGTTTATGTAATGCAGTAGTTCTAGAACAAGTAACAAACTCAACAACGTGAGTACAATTGTGGAGCTACTTTATTAAATAAGTAGCTGTTCCAGTTTAGAAAACTGAGATTAACGGTATGAGGGCTCATGATGCTAACTATATGGCAATCTATATCCACAGTAAGCCTATTAATTTTTCAAGAAATCTATGTTTTGATTGTACTGCTTATTAGGAAAATAATTTACGAGCATGATAGTGCAACAGGCTTCACTTTTTTTCTATCGCATGATACAGTGCTAGTAAAATACATAATTTATCAATTATGGGTACCACATACTTGAGGGAAATAACCTCACACTATGGTATTAGGCCTATTTATGGTGGTGGCAGTTTTTATGTTTCAAAAGCACGAAAACAAATCTCAAATATCTTAGAATTAACTGTGATGACGCTTTTAAAAAAAATACTTTATTAGTTTAAGGAAAGATAAATCAAGGTTTTTAAAAATGTTCTTTAACATTAAAAAAAAGCTGGGTCAATTTTCTCTAAACGTCGTTGAAACAAAGTTAATTTCAGCTTTTCATTTTTCTTTAATTATAAATATTTAAGGTTTTTAATTAAATAGGAATATGTTGATACCTTTAACTTCCAATATGGCGGGAAATATATTTTGAAATAACAAACCAATTCTGAAATAATAAATCCTTTTTAGATAACAAACCAATTCTTAAATAACATTTTATATTTCAAAATACAAAATTTACGGCGCATATCCTTTAGATTTTGTTTTATGTTAGTAGTGCTTCATCCTGTAAAAATAATTTTGTAGTTCATATGAATATTAGAAAATGTATAATTTTATATATGATGTTCACGGTAGCTTTGGCTTATTCTGACCTATGTAAAGTTACTAAAAACCGTTCTGTTTTCATCAAACCTGCAATTTTGTGTTCACAGTTCGACAAGGGAATTTAATTTACATTACGTCTTGTTAAAAATATTAAAGTTAATTTTGAATAATTTTTGACATTTTAGAGTCAGAAAATCATTGGTTTTCTTTTGACTAACAAACCATATTGAAGTTGTTGAAATTTTTTTTTTTTTTTTGTAAAACCTCAACAAACTCCAACAAAGGTGCTAAATATGTTTTATAGTAATAATAATGTTAAGTAAAATCCAAAGAAATATTTATCTTAGAACAAAAGTTAATCTCTTAAGAAAGTATTAAGGATTTCTCAACATGCAATTAAAATGTTTAAAACCATTCAAAATTAACTTGAACTCAGGCAAACGAATACGGAACAGGTTTTTTCTTTAGTTTTAATTGGTTAAATAATAATAATAATATTTAGTACCGTGTCATACTACCCGTTCGGGTTTTTCGCTTTAAGTACTAATTACGCTAATGGATTAGAAATTGGGAAGGTTGAACTAGAGGAAGTGAACCCGCATTTGCGTGGAGGGAGAGTGGAAAACCATTTAGGAAAAACCACCCCCAGTTCAACCCGACCGAGATTCGAACCTCGATCTCCCCGTCTTCGGCGGTCGAGCTCAACACGACAAGCGCGTTAGCTAACTACGCCACCGAGGCGGGTTAATTGGTTAAAGAAAGTCAATTGTATATTAGCTGATGGGCAGGGAAAGTTAAGGAGCAGTTTTTTCTCTCGTGTGGCCTAGTTTCCACGGTCTGCTCACCCCTGTTGTAGACATTGTGTAGACAGTTTGTAGCTACAGTAGCCCGGCACAGCAGCTTGCTGCTCAGACAGACCGATGCTAATAACTTGACCCAAGCTATGGGGAACCAAAAGCAAATTATTTACACTCAAATGATTCTATTTCAATATCGGAACAAAAGAAAAAGAGGGTCTCCTCCCATCCCCCCCACACATACACACACTTCCCAAACCCGATCCCTCAATGTTACATACGGATGACTGGGGGTAGCAGGGGGTGAAGAGGACACAGGGTGTGCCAAATCTTGTAAGTTGTTTAGTAGGGGAGTGTGTAACATGTCTAGATTGACGTTATAATTAATCTGCTTTTGGAGTTATAGTAGCTTCTCTATAAAACCAAACGTCAAATTTTGCTTCAAGATATTATGTTTCAAAATTGATCTATAAGCTCAAAACCTTTGTCGTGGGATACATAGTTTAAATTTAAAGCTAATTTATATTGGTTTCCGGTGATTTGAGAGGTTGCGTTTCGAATTCCAGCATGATATACTGAAGGTGATTTTTCCTAAATTGTTTACCACTCTACCTCCATACTAATGTGAGTACACGATCTCTCAATTCTTCTTTCACCATTCCTAGCACATTATCCTGGTTAAATATATGCGTATCACTCGAATGAGTATTGGAAGATAAGTATTAGGGGGGAGCGTGTGGGCATTTTTTAATTATAGAGTCGAGTTAGAATGAAAACATGGAGTTTTTTTTAGTTTGTGCAGGGGGGCCAAAATGGAAAAATATTTCTAGGTACTAGAAATATTTCAAGTTGAATTTCTGAAATAGATATATTTATTAATTATATAAGTACAAATACATATTTTACAGAATGATTTTTTTCGTGGAAATAATTATAATCATACAAACTCGGTTTTTATTATATCTTATATAATTATATTTTTTTAATTAGACAAAAGTAAATATTGATAAATGCTATTTGCTATGAAATAATATCTTAAAATTGAATAAAATCAACTAAACTCAAAATTTTCTAAAAACAAATTGAAAATTTTAAATACTCTAAACTTCGAGT
Source organism: Timema monikensis (assembly GCA_902151445.1). NCBI lineage: Eukaryota > Metazoa > Arthropoda > Insecta > Phasmatodea > Timematidae > Timema > Timema monikensis. The sequence goes on from CABFVZ010002167.1 coordinate 28,384, forward strand.
TTTCTAAAAATCAACGAGTCGAGACTTGAATTTTCAACACTCGACATAACATTAATTAAAATAACAATAGATAGCCTGAGTTGTTAACATGAGTAGTAAAGCTTACATTTGAAATAAATAAATCAAATTATCTCATAATAAAATTAACTAAAAAGCAGTAACACTTTCAATTATAGTCACCAAAATGTTATGTTATGTATCAGTAGTACTCGACAAAAATCCACACGTGGGATCTGGTCTAAGGAGCTAAGGTTGCAAAAGATTGGAGGGCCAGTGATGTGGAAGTCGAGTCTCGGTTCTTGCCTGAGTGCATTGTGAGGTTTTTTTCCAAAGGAAATGTTCGAAACTAGATTTTTCATAGCCTCTTTCCAATTTAATGCGGGCGTATTTTTCAGAAGGTATTTTCTTCACACAGCCAACTTAAATTAATCTTTTGGTAGTCCTGAGGTTGAAAATATAATTAAACCTACAGAAAAAAAGATAAATATAAGGTTAGACAGATAGATACTTGTAGATAGAAATATCTTGTTTGAAGAATAAGCCTATAAGAAGTGATATCCAAACTTAGAATATATTTAGATGATGCTATAACCTTAATTAACTATTATTATAATAGCATAGACTCATAATCAATCAAAATATGCGCATTCGTACAGTTGTTATTGTAATTTTGGCAGCATAAAACCTTACCGAGTCGTAGGTGGCTGCGTTATCTGATAACAAGTGAGCTTAATCATTCAAACGTAGCAAATGAATTCCGTACGCCCATCACTGAATCTTCCTTAAAATATGAGTGAAGAATAGCCCTGGGCACGGGATGGCTCCTGGATATTTCAGTAGTAAGAGAATTGGCGTACTAAACTAAAGGTCCCGCATTCGATTCCCATGTCCAGGTTTCATTTTTCATTTTTCATTTTAAGGAATAAGCTATTAATATGTGTCTAAAACCGTAACTAACAACTATATTAAAGGACTATTTAATCCATGAATAAGCTACATTTGTATATTTTTGTTTTACAAGAGCTTCAGTACAATTTTTATAGAAAAGGCTTTTTTGAAACTACAAACTTTTTGCTGCTATCATTAATAACATTTTACTAAGCTAATAGTGTTATTCTATATATAGTGATAGGCCTAATATATTTCATAGTACATAAAAGTAAATCTAGTACCGTAGCTTTTATAGCTTTCAGATGATGTCCCATGAAAATTGGATTGTATATTAGTTTTCTCGCGATGTTAGATACTCAATGCTAGGTATGTTCCTTAAGGTTAAGATACTATATTGTAACTACGTTGCCTATTAAATCACCTATTACGAGAAGAATAAAGCATTCAAAATGAATTTTAAGAATAGGAATAGGGAACCGAGGAAGAATATAGGGTGAAGAAGAAAAGAGCAAAGTGATTGGTACGGGAAACCAGGAAGGACTAGATGCAAAAACGGACAGAATTTCCTGAACAGGACGTGAAAGGAAGTAAGAAACAGAAGGGGAGAGAAAAAATAAGAAGTTAGAATGATGGATGAAGAAGTAAGAACCTTGAATACAAGAGAAGAAGAAAAGGAAATATGGATGATATATTTTGAGAAGATGTTCAACCCGAAAGAGGGAAGTGATGAGAGTGAAACAGGAGCAGGAATAAAGTGCAGAATATGAGGAAAGAAGTCCCACATGGAAAGAGGTGTAGGGTGCATTAAAGAGGATGAAACAAGGAAGAATACCGGCTGTAGATGAACTGACTGCGGAAATGATAAGAGTTGCAGGAGAAGCAGGTATACAATAGTTATACAGGGTATTGAGAGTGTTTTGTAAGGAGAAAGTTACCGGAATACTGAAAAAATAGAGTTACAATACTTATTTTCAATAAAGGAGACAAGATGAGGTGTACAAATTATAGAGTGAAAGCGCTGATTTGCCATTGTACAAAAATATATGAGTAGATACTGTAAAAGAGAATAATAAATAAAATGGAAAGGTGGTGGGAAGAGGAACAGCATGGATTTAGGAAACAGGGGTCTACAATAGACTTGATCTTTGCCATATGACAGCTGATGTAAAGAAGGTATGATTTCGAGAAGGATTTGTTGAGGGCATTAATGGATTTGGAAAAGGCATATGATAGCGTAAATATAAACAAAGTTTGGAAAGTGATGAAGGAAGTCAAAGTGGAAAAAGGAGTTGCAGTGAAAGTGAAAAGTATATATGAGCATAAGATGAGTTTTGCTAAGACCGAGAGTGGGAGGACGGAGTGGCTCGAAATAAAAAAATGGAGTGAAGAAAAGGAGTTCTCTCTCACCACTAATATTTGTAATGATAATGGAAATGGTCATGAACAAAGTGGGATGAAAACTCGGAGATGAAAGAATTACAGCAATGATGTTTGCTGATGACTCGATGGCATGGTGGGATAAGGAATAGTAAGTACAGGAACATCTGCAGGAATGGAATGAAGAAGTGAAAGATAGAGAAATGAAAGTGGATGGAATAGAGGCTGAGAAAATTACAGAACGTAACATATCTTGGAAGCGTTATTGAAGCGATAGGTGAAAATATATAGGATCTAATGAGAAGAGGATAGCAGGGGGAGTTGTTCTATAGGTAAGTAAGAGACCTGTTATGGAGAAGAGAAGTGTCCTTGAAATGTAACGAAGTGTTGTACAGGGCATACTTTGTACCCATTTCACATATGCAGCAGAAACTTTGATATTGAATGTAAGAGAGATTAGGAAAGTGGAGGCCATGGGAATTAAGTTTGTGAGGAATATGTTAGCAGTCACAAGGAGAAACAAAATAAGGAATTAAGATATCCAGGAAAGATTGAGAGTAGAGGGAGTACATGAGATAGTAGAGGAAGCAAGACTGAGATCATATGGGCATGTAATGAGGATGGAGAAGGAAAGGATGCCAAAGAAAATTATGGATATGAAGTATATAGAAAAAGATACTGCAAGGGAGGCCAAGAAAGAGATGGTTGGAGCAGCTAACAGGAAGTGTGCAAGTGAGAGGAAAAGAATTTGAGCAATTATAGGAGTAAAAATAATGGAAGGATAGATGAAGATGGAGGTATTTTACTAAACAGACCCGGCCAAAGGCTTCATAAAGTGTACATTTAAAATTCAAACTAAACATTAAAACGTTATTTGATATATTTATTTGTAGAGTCCCTATCTAAAATCAAATAAAAACTCTCATATATTTAATTTCAACAAAGCATGCGGCTTCCCCCATCTCTTCTCATTGTCTTCTCAGAAGTGGGAGAGGTTTAGAATCCAAGTGACTTCATATGAAGTCATTTCTCCAGCGATCTGTTAAAACATTGACACGAGTTCCAAAGTACGTATAGTTCATACTTGGAGCACGTTGCACATTTATGAAACCTTGTCGAAGCCTTGTAGTTCAAGGGTACAGATGTCTTACCGTTGGTTTACCATAAAAGGGGTTAGTTGAGTTCTATAGTTTAGTAGAGTAGTATCGTTTTCTAAAAAGCTCGTGACGTAGAGAGCAATTGAAGTTCGATATCCCCAATTGAAATTCAAAGAAATAGTTGCGGGTATTTAATAATAGGCACACAATAACTTTTATTCCATTCCCCCCCCCCCCCTTNAAATAGCCACCATTCACTCCTTAGCGTTGCGATGCATTTCCATTGTTTGGAATGTGGTAAGTTGTTGATTCTTTTCTTTTTTTGATATGTATATTTGGAGTGGTGTAACTTAGTTGTGAGTAAATAAATACAAAGATTTGGAAGTGTTATCATTTCCACACTTTTGAGTTCTGAGTCTATTAGGAATACATGAGGTTCGGAAGTATGCATAGCTTTATTTGTTAAGGAGAAGAACAGTGTGTGGTCCGTGCCGATGGTTCTTTCTGCGCATGCGTCACTTGAAACACAAACGACGTTAAAAAAAAAAGTAGCCGCTTCGGTAGTCGCATGGTTTAAGACAGCGATTATTAATCGGGGGGCCGCGAAAGGTTTTTGGAGAGCCTCGAGAAATTAATTTAAAACGTTATTTGGTTATTAATGAAGTTAATTATCTTAAATTTTACGTTTTAGATGAAAGGATTCGATGATCGTAAGGATGTAAGTAGAGTATACTCTTGATTTTCCGGGGGCGGTGGTGGAAAGGAGGGGAGGGGAAGCACGGAAAATAGAACTCACGAATAGTACAAATAATGCCCATCTGCTTACCATCGCCATTAAATCTGTTGCCCTTTGTTTCTACTTGTTTATGTGAAAAGGGCTTTTCCACAATGGTAAATATTAAAACGAAGCAGCCTTATAGACTCCGAATCGACTCCTGCATTCGAATAGCGTTAGGTAATACAATTAAAACAAGAATAGACAAATTAGTGAAAAGTGTTCAACAGCGCAGAGAGGAGAGGTCTCATTAAATACATTTGGGTAAGTTAATCTCGGTTTTTTTATTTGTTATTATAATCATTAAATAAAGTCACTATTTAAGAATAAATCTTAACGATTAATATGTTATTAAAAACTAGGGGTCCTCGAAAATATTTTAGGATATTTAGGTGGCCCTGAGTAATAAAAGATTAAGAACCACTGGTCTAAGGCATCACTCTAGACTGCTGATGATGAGGGAATCGGGGTTCGATCCTGGTCGGGTGCACCGACACCGGTTTTTCATTCTACCTCCACGCAAATACGGATGCATTTCATCTGAATACAACCTTACTCATCTCTAACACATTTGAGTAACTAATATATAGGCATGTAGCCCAAACGGGTAGTAAGACGCATTGCTAAAATAAACGTTTGATTTAGTTTATTTTGGGGAGAATGTTTTATATAATACGGTTTCATTTTGTAGGCCTATCTTGTAATTTTAAACATACGAATAATTAAAGGTAATGTATTTTATTATTATAAAGGAAATGTAAATACTATTTACTATCTTAAAGTTAGAGTCCATTTTATAAGAAGGACTATTTAGATAATATAAACATATTTATTTGCAGTTCAATGAGTTGTAGATTAACATTGTGAATATTGATTGTTGTGTTTGTCCTAAAATTAAATTATATTAAATCACTACTAACCAACAACCTTCTTTGGTGGCTGCATAGTCTAAGTTGTTACTCTCGTATTAGACTAGACTGCCGATGACAGTGACATCGGGGTTCGAATTACGGTCGGGTGTAGGCCTACTGAGGGTGGTGTTACAAAATGGTTTCTGACCCTCCCTCCATGCAAATGTGGGTACAGTTCCTTAAATTAAACCTTTCTCATACTTAGATCCTTTGCTTGATTAGAACATATAGGTACAACCTGAGCAATTAGTAAGGTGCACTGCTAAAAAATAAAAAATACACACGAGTACCATAAATTTTCTACTAATACTGATAAATAATAATAAAAACAATTACGTATTGGTTACAATCCTTCACAATAGCTTAAGTTTCACATTTAATTTATATTTAAGAACTAATTTTAAAAGTATTTTGAGAACTGAAAAATCACATTTTTTTAGAGTATTATATTATTATTCGACTTTAAAATAGATTAGCTCAATTTAAAAATATAGTTTGATTATTATTTTCAGGCACAGTTCAGTTCTTGATGTATGACAATAATAATTATAATTAAAAGCATAACTATTATAGTAAAATAAGTGGAGTAGGTAAATTAATAAATATTAATTATAGTAACAATAGAACTATTTACAGTTAAAATCATAAAAACAAGTTGTCAATAATAAAAAGAGTAGCCTAAATATTAAAAAACTTGATTAAAATGTTTATAAAATTAAAAAGTAATAAAGGCATGTAACATCTAAGAAAATCGAAACCATTAGTTTTTAAAAAGTTTATAAAAACGTGTAAAATAAAGAATGAAATATTATTGTCAATGATTTTGTCCATCGTGTCTTCAAATTCGTTTCATCAGAAGGAGATCTTCCGACAATTCATGCCATCATCAGCCTCAACAAATGAAGTGGAGTGTCGAGAGTTAATAGTTAATGATGGTAGACTATATTATAATTACGTTCTCATTTCAAAAGAAAGTATTGTAATCATGAAAGTTTGAACATAGAGATTATGATGAATTTTTACGTTTGATATGCGCCCGAACCCAAAAATTTGATTTTATAGTTAGGTAGGTGACCTGGTGGTCTAGGGGTAAGGTGTCAGACTTCTAGGCTGGCGGCCGGGGTTCAAACCTCGGTCCCGGCAAAGATTTATCTGATTTCCAAACCCTTCCTTCACCTCTGACAAGATATCTTGTGAATCTGGGGAATACCAGGCCTCCACCGTGGTTCGGATTCCACGTTAAACTGTAGGTCCTTCATTTCATCTCACAATCACCCTACCATTACACACCATTACACATTAGCGTAAGTGCGTATAACCCGAATGGGTAGTAAGACGCGGTGCTAATAATAATAATAATAATAATAATAATATAGTTTGGTCTCTTCCTATGTCTGCCTTTCTATCTGTATATCTGTTGTCTATCCTTGGCTACAGATCTAAAACTATTTGATTTATGTTGTTCAAACTTGACATCTAGAGGTCATAAAGCAACAAGTTGGGACATTATTTTTTTTATTTTGACCCTAGCCCTAAAATTAAACGTAATTTACAAAGGAGTGTTGTGTTTTTTTTAGGTACAAAGTTTTCAAAAATGGTTCTAACAATTGTATTTAAAATGAATATCTAGGGGTTGGTTGACCTCTCCAATAACACTGTAAATTTGGTTTTTGGGTAACAGTTTATTAAAGTATAGTTGTAGGCCTACTGATCATTGATTTTCATAATTAGAAATATTTTGGAAATGACTCTAACGATTTTGTTTAAAATGTATACCTGGAGAATGATTGGCATGACAAATAAAACTGTATACTTGTTTTTTGGGAAGGTAAGCTCATTTAAGGGTAGTTTGTTGAGGACTGTTTTTATTTAAATAAAATATAAATAGTGATTTGTTTCAATAGGACTGTTAAGTTGCTTACGTTATAAATAATTGTGTAGGCCTATATTTTTTCTAAAAATAATAATTTACAAGTTGTTTACAAACTTTATGATTTCTCTACTTGCTCTAAAGCTTTTGCTCAAAATTGATATCGCGGGATTATTTAACATGTTCAATAATAGTTTATGTTTATTTGCTAAAATAATTTAATTTGATGTTAGTTTACTAATGACAAATTCTAAAAAAAAATTAAATATTTCCAAAAATGGTTCTTAAAGATTACATTGAAAATGGATAGGCCTATCTGGGAATAGTATTTCATAATAAATAAGAATAATCCTCTATTTTTACAAATTAAAAATAATTCTGGCGTTATTTACAAATTATTTATTTTTGAACATTTGAAATTTGTTAAAACTATTTTCACGATTTTGTTTTCAATTTATGTATAGATTATTTGTAATTAACTAGATGAATGGTTTGTTTATATGAGGAAAACTTTTAAGTGAATTTTATTGGAAACAAGTTTTTGAACATTTTCTTCACAACTATAATACACAATATGATAAATTTTGTGCGATTGTGTGGTACCATTTATTTAAATTTTACCATATAAGTTAGGAAGCTTACCTTGTAATATTCCACTATAAATATAGTTTATAAGAGAGTCACAGTGTAATACGTTAACGTAGGCGTGCTGACTTTCAGGGTAGACGGAGTGAACTACATTGGATACCCCTGTCCCAAACGTAGTCAGTTTTCCTTAGTGTAAAATTACTTTCTTTCAGACTAGCTACTAGTGCCCAGCGTTGTCCGGGGGAAGTTAATGCGCTATTAAAATATTTACGTCAATTAATCTTTCTCTGGATGTGAAGTTGAAATATTTATTTGGTGGTCCAAGTTAGATAGAAAACAAATCCAAACAAAATCAAAACGCACCTAGCGTTAGTGAATAATAATATTGGAGGCCTTCTTAGCAGCACAAGCCAATGAACCCTTATGACAGTCTTTAGGCTCGCAATATATACTAAATTAAATAAAAAATTAATAAGTACACATCCTCGAATTCTCCTGAGTATATTTGTCAAGATTAAGATAGCTTTATTTCATGGTTTTGTAGCTACCCGCTGTAGTGATAATGCTGTATATTACGTTAGGCTCGCAATAGTTATAAACCAACCGGTTTCCTTAGTTACTAATTCCAAGTTTCAGATTTCTAGAGGTTTTTTTAGCTACCCACTCTAGTGATCATACTGTCTAGGGCGTCTGGATTGCCTTAGCTTTAAAAAAAAAAATTTTAATACGCTCAAGATATATACTCAAGTTTTTCGAAGTATAAATACATATTTATTTTATTTGTTTGATAAAAATTATTTTAAAGGGTATTGATAATGCTCCATTGGCTCTGAAACGGTCTCTTAAGACCTGTGTGTTCCTCAAATTATTGATGTCGCCCTCTATAAAATAAACAAATTGAACATTTTTAAACCTTTTTTATAAGACCCTTATGTCACCACCAATTAATATCCGTCCCAGTGGTCGTGCGGTTCAAGAGAAAGCCGACATGAACTCTGCCTGGTCTGATACCGGGGGAGAGGGGTCCACAAGAACGTTTTCAGGTTGTTTAGGGTTGTCTTTTTATTCTACTCTTACAATTCATGGCACTAAGGTTACGTATTTAAGGTGTGCTGTCCTAGGTTAAGGTTTATACCTACCCATTCGACTATCGGCAAATAAGGTCAGCGGTAAAGGGCTTGATTGATATTTAAGGTCTAGGTTTGATTCTCAACCAAGCATACTGAGAAGGCTTTAAAGAATTCATTTTCATATTGTCTGTCCAGACATTCAGTTACTTAACATTAATCTTCCTCATCCTGTCTTTTGATGCCCTGGTTTTAATTGCTGATGGTCATTACTGGTGATACTCATTCCACTTGTGATTTTATTAGAAGTACTCCACTAGGTTAACTAATTTGTTCATGCCCGTCCCCCACAACGTCTTATTATTATTATTATTAGCACCGCGTCTTACTACCCGTTCGGGTTATACGCACTTACGCTAATGTGTAATGGTAGGGTGATTGTGAGATGAAATGGAGGACCTACAGTTTAACGTGGGATCCGAACCACAGTGGAGGCCTGTCATTCCCCACATTCACAAGATGTCTTGTCAGAGGTGAAGGAAGGGTTTGGAAATCAGATAAATCTGTGCCGGGACCGAGGATTGAACCCCGGCCGCCAGCATAGAAGTCTGACACCGTACCCCTAGACCACCAGGTCACCCGTCCACAACGTCTTAATACCCATCCGAGCTACACGTGGGCATCCATTATTTACTTTAATGGGGTAGGGGTATAAAAAGTAGAATTTAGAGGAGATATACCAACTTTTTCGTGGAGGGAGAGTGAGAAACCATTTTTTTAAACAATCTCAGTACTCCCATTTGGTACTCAAACCCGACCTCTTCATGATCTGATAAGCTAGTCTAGATAATCTTGGCATTTAGTTGACATGCCCACCAATGCGAGTAAGTAAACGATATTATTCTTGCCGTGTTAATACAACCTGATCGACATCGGTGATCGCATGGGTTTAACGCGTCACTCTCGCGCTATGCTGGATTCCCGATGAGGGGAAGTTGGGAATTAAATCTCGGTTGGGTGTAGTGAGAATGATATTTACTGATATGTTTCTCGTTCTTCCTCTACGCAGATTTGGGTAAATTTCCTCAAAAACCTTACATTCCCTATACCTACCCCATTAGTGTAAGTATGCGAACAGCCCAAACGGGTAGTAAAGCGGGGTGCATAAACAAAATAAAAGGTATGATCTAATTTCGATAGGAATATAACTTTTTCTCGGTTATAAAAGCTGCTTGAATAATTTTCACATATATACATCATCAATTCATGTGATTTTCAACTGTAAATTTTCATATATTTTCTCAATAACTATAAAACAATACTAATAATAAAGTTAAATAGTAGAGTTGTTGGCTGTTAAAACTATGTTTGGAGTTTCTTGGAGTGTCTTCCTAACTAGAATCCTATTATAAGTTAAGGACGTTACCTACCTGTGACGTCACGGTCGGTCAAGAGAGGATTTTCCATGTTAATGATTTTAGGTTTTACTCGGCGTGCTTTAAAGATATAGCTTTGAAACAAAAACCATACATTCTTATGTATGTCTAAAAATAGTTCTACAGCGTCACACAATTATTAGTTTTATCTTTAAGTATTTTTTTTGTAAACATATATTTTACTAGATAGCTGTTGCCCGCGGCTTTGCTCGCGTGGAAGTTGATTATATACAAATACGAAAATATACATATGTATTTACAGATTAATTTAAAATATTACGTTACGTTGATGACCATAACTTGAACTCAGATCAAAAATAATGCAAGTCCAATACAAACTTTCACCCCCCTTTTCATCCCTTATTAAATAAAATTTCCAAAATTCCTGAAACACGTATTTATTTGTTTTACGTCAATAACCGAAATACAAAATTTTGTTTATGTAACTTTCAAAATGACGGACTTTCATACATATTATCATCCCCTATTTTGACCCCTTTGGGGTGGAATTTTCTAAAATCCTTTCTTAGTGGGTGCCTACATAACAAAATGAATATACAGTCCGAATTTCATGCTTGTAGCCTTGATAGTTTGCGCTCGGCGATGATGAATCAGTCAGTCAGTCAGGACATGTTATTTTATAAGTATAGATAAATCATCGACAACTTAGGATATTCTGCTTGGTTATGAAAATGCCATGTAGGAGTCCTCCGACCAGGATATAAATTTAAAAAAAGTCTGTGGTAGCACATGTGTATCTGAAATAAGAAACAAGAAAAAGGGAAAATTAAAAAGCAAGTCAATGTTATCAAGGAGCAAATATTAAAGTGACTGTATAAATTCGTCAGAGGAAGAGGGAAAGGGTTATTAGCACATAGACAAGAGTCCTCTAAGGGTGAACTTTTCATTTTCTTCCCTATATATTTTGTGCATTGGTGTCTAAGTGTAACAGCGCTTAGACTGCTTAGGCGCGTCAAGTTGAGATGCAACCCGCTTCGCAAAATAGCTTTGTAATCTCCAAGTAGGCAAAGTTGTTAAATGTTTGTATTTTATTTTCTCTCTCTTCACGTGCAGTACAGATTAAGAGAGAAGTATATGTCGCCCGGACAACAGTCGCGAGACGAGACCCGCAAAGGAACTTATTATAGCGACCATTTTGTCAACAGCCTTCTGTGAAGGGTCCACGCTGCGTTTAGTTGGGTTTGGCTAGTTGCCTCATTTATCAAGGCAACCCCTCAAGTCCTGACGACCCCGAGGTGTAACTTATCGTCTAGATTATTACCCCCCTTCCCTTCTCTTTCACCCTACGCTAGGCTTTGTGCGCCAATCGCTGCTCATCTGCTATATTTTCAGAAAGGAGGGGGAAGCTACGTGTTGTTTGAAGGTAGTGAAGATGACAAGCAGGTTTTCTGCAACTGAAAGGAGTCGCTAGTATATACATGGCAAAGAAAAAGAAAGGGTCGGGTGGGGAAAGAGAGAAGAAAAAAATGGCGATGAAAGATGTGGTTTCTGCATGGTGTTAGAAAAGAAGATGAGAAAGAAGGACTCTTATGGGGCGTAGGGGAAAGGGAAATGCATAAGGACATAAAAGAAATAGACGATAAAGGGATGGGGGGATGAGAGAAAGAAGTTATAAAAAAAAGGGTGTGATGTAAGTAGAAGTTGGAAGTCAGACCAAGTTAGCGTTTTGTGATATATATTTTTACCCCTACGTTAAAACGTTAGGAAGGTGTGTTTATGTGTGTGTGTGTCTATGAAAGGGGGAGCAGTAAAGGGAAGAAATGGGATACAATAAAAAGGGGGTGCTAAAGAATAATAGTTAGATAAAAGTAAAGAGTATGATTATATCGTGAAGGCACTCCTCATTTAAGTGAAATAAGATATCACGGAGGGAGTCATTTAATTTTACACCTTTTTTATCTTTGAGTTATTAAAGAAAGAAGATTTGATTTTATATATTCGGCCTACAAAAAAAAAATAAGGGAGCTTAATTATTCTAGGTCTATATTAACAAAATTAAGAGTTTGTTTGTTTGTCTGTCATGAACATTGCTCAATATCTATAGCACACAGATAGCAGAAATTTTAAAATTAGTAGCCCCTGTGAATAAACATGGGCATCGCAAGGCTGTAATTTTAAATTATTGATTAGCTTTTTTTTAATGTATTAAGAACTCCGTTGGAAGAAATAAGATGAATATATTTATTTTCTATTCAATTTTTTATTCTATTTGTTGTCATGGGTATTTCTGTTAGCTTAATGAGCTCTTCCTTTGACAAAGCCGTCATATGTCATCCAAACCTGCAAGGAACATAATACGCCCACAGACATTTTACTCCCTACATTTCCAGAATTTTTGACTCATACTGTATAGTAAAAACTAACTTTGGACCAATTTTACATTTTATTTTTCTAAAGTCCTCATAACTTAAATTATTATTATTATTATTATTATTATTATTATTATTATTATTATTATTATTATTAGCACCGCGTCTTACTACCCGTTCGGGTTATACGCACTTACGCTAATGTGTAATGGTAGGGTGAATGTGAGATGAAATGAAGGACCTACAGTTTAACGTGGAATCCGAACCACGGTGGCGACCTGGCATTCCACACATTCACAAGATGTCTTGTCAGAGGTGTAGGAAGGGTTTGGAAATCAGATAAATCTGTGCCGGGACCGAGGATCGAACCCCGGCCGCCAGCATAGAAGTCTGACACCGTACCCCTAGCCCCTAGACCACCAGGTCACCCATCATAACTTAAAGTGGTATCGAAGTGAACTCATGATGGTGTCAGTATTTTTACATTTCTTATAAAAAAATATATATCTTTCTTTGGAAAAAATAAACAAAATATTGCCTTACTATATTTGTTGGGTTAATTCTATACACCTAGCAATTTCAACCGTTCTTGAATACCTATAGTGGGTATGGCGGAATTTGAACAAGACTGACTCTTATTATTATATTTATCATAGTATTAAGTCTATAGAATTAAACTAAACGTGTCTATTGAAGCAAGATGGTATTTATCTTAATCAAGAAAGATTTTTGTATTAAAAACTGTAAAATATAGACTTTAGCTCGTGTTCTCTTGCACTCTACCATAATTATTTGTAGATTAGCATGATTGGCTTAATGTATGAATTATTCTTTTTCTTCATAGGTCAGCACATATATAATAGCAATTTGCGAAAGTATTTATGTTACATAGGGGATTTTGACAGATCATAATATTTTGAGCATATATGGACTACATTATTTAAAGGAGTCTAAACTTTTAATTCATTTACTCAAAGGCCTTAGCCCTTTGGTCGAAAAAATAAAATATTATAAAATCTAGTTTTATTTAGTCTTATTCTAGAGACGATTGTATATAATTTTATATAAGCATTTTGTAAATATGAATGGGCAGCTAATGTTGCAGTACATGTTGGTTATGTTAGACTCTAGATTTGGTACGTGGCATGAAAGTAATAAAGCAATATAAGCGTGATATGATAGCTAAATACGCTCAAATACTTTCAATTGTTTTCCGTACCATATGAAGATTACAAAAATGATCTTGCAACATACGTATGGAGAATTGCTCAATTTAATATATAGAAAGATATATAGTATGACAAGTAATCTAAAGATATTCCCCAAATATTGATTTAAGGCTCTTAGGGAAAAAATAAACTCAACCTAAAATTTGGAAAAGAAGAAAATGACTTCAAAAAATACATCAGATAATTAAATTAAAACTTTAAAAAAAAAAGAAACTGAGATTTTTTTAAAATCAATAACCTGAAGGAAGATCTTGCAAAAATTCTACGAATAATTTTAATTTGACGTCAGCGTTAACATACATATTATTAAACCCACTTTGGTGGCCGCGTAGTCTAACGCACGACTATCGCAATAGACTAGAGTCACTAGACTGACAATGACGAGGAAATTGAGGTTCAAATTTCGGTCGGGTGTATTGAGGGTGATTTTTACAAAATGATTTTCTATTCTACTTCCACGGTAATGCAGGTAGGCTTCCTAATAATATAACCTTCCTAATCCCTAGCCCACTAGCGTAATTAGTACGTATGCGTAAAACCATAACGGGTGGTAAGACGCGGTGCTAAAAAAGTTGTTATTAAAATAAAAATAATAGCTGTATCACACATAGGAACAGCGACCATTGCCAAAGAAAGTATTAGAATTTTGACATTGCATGGACCATTGGGAGTAAATAATTATAACATGATTATAACAATTATGAATATAATATATACAGAATGTTAGGAAAATCTTAACCCAAACTGCACATACGTACAACTTGTTTGAACCAAAAGTAATACAAAATCCCTAAACACTTACATCCGGAAAACTATACTAACACCATTGAATTGTTTTCAAATTTCGGCGTACAGCGCCGGGAGAGAGATTTTATCAAGCACACGTGTACAGCAAGTTGCATAGCATATGTAATGATGGTAACTACTTTCTGTGATGTATGAACGTTAATTATTACCCTCAGAACGTATTCCCATTTCTAGATGGACAGGTGTGTTGTTTACTATTAATTGTGGTGTGTTCCGCTGCCGTGCAAAGATGTCAAGGTGTTTAGTGCCACGTGCCAAACTTTTATGCAAATTGTTGTACACGCATGCTTGAACAGAATTGCTCTCCCGGTGCTTTACGCTGAAACTTTTAATACAGTTTAATGGTATCAGCACAATTTTCCGGATATAAGTGTACAAGGATTTTGTATTATTTTTTTGTTCAAACAAACTATCTGTGCAGTTTGGGCGTTGAGTTTCCAAATATCCTGTATATGCATACCTAATAACTCTAATTCCTTAAGATATAAGCAATAAAATGTGAATATAGCTCACAAAACAACAAATCCTTACTTAATCCATCCTCATTAACTTTCTCCATACTTCCCTATCCTCGCATGCTCACTTCACTTCAACAACATCCATACACCGGGTCATATATGTTATTTTATTCTTAAAGCTCTTAATGTTTTTCTTTTTCACTTTTCCATCTATCACATTTAGCCACAACTTACATGGTCTAGCCCTTTCTTTTGATTCACACGCTCTACCTACATATATGTGTTTCGTTACTCGATCCACACTCGTTCTGTCAACCAACGTAAGACGCTTCTTTCCCATAGACGTTTTGGATTTCCTATCAAACCGAACTCTTTCAGCACCCATTCATTAATGACTATGTCCATAAGAGTTTTTCCACCTAAATTTCTTTGATATCTCATTTCAACCGCATTCATCTTACTCTTGTGTTTCTCCTGACAAAACCACGCTTCACACCCATAAAACATTGTTAGCGTTAACACACTTTTATACGCTGCCATATTTGCCTCTTTCAATACTATTTCATTGTTTGCAATAGTCTACATACATCCAACTACTCTCCGAGATGCATTCAACCATCTGTCGATTTCACCATCCAGCCTTCCATTTTTACAGAACATTCTGCTCAGATACCCAAAATAGTTTACTTGTTATAACAGTTTTCCATTTATAATAAGCTGACAATCATTTCTTGAGCCGTACTCATTAAAAAGAACTACCACCTCAGTTTTGGAGACACTTAATACGAATATTAATGTGTATACTCAATACAAACAGATTTAAGAATGAAATAAATAAAGATTTTCATTACTTAAATTATCCTAAAAATTTTTTTACCTATATTTAAAATAATCTTTTGTTGTTGAACCAAGAAAATAAGTAAGTTATGTATTTGAAGTAATTATAATACAACACCCAATGATTCAAAGCGTAATAGTAAATAAGATAATTTGTGTGTCTGGATGTTTGTGAGTATATTTTTAAATGTATATTTATAATTTTTTAAAGATTTTTTTTAGATTAATATATATTTATAGATTTAGAATTTTCTTGATTTTTCATTGGTCTTTAAAATGGAGATAAATAGAGTATTGTATTAACCCGCAGTCCACTATTATTGGTTGGCACGTGGACCAAACGTCAAGCTCATTATTCTGGGGTTTTTTTTGTGATAGAGCTGAATATACTAAGGTTGTTTATTCCTAAACTGTTCCCCACTTTCCCTTCATGAAATTGCGGGTACATTTCTTCTAGATTCTACCTTCCTAATTACTACCTATCAATATAATTTAATGCTTATAGCTCGTATGGGTAGTAGGATGCAAAACAAAAAATAAAATGTTCGAAACCATAATCCCAAATAATAATCGAGGTGACCTGGTGGTCTAGGGATAAGGTGTTAGACTTCTGTGCTGCGGGTCCAGAGTTCAATCCTCGCTTTCGGCACAGATTTATCTGATTACCAAACCCTTCCTTCACCTCTGACAAGTCGTGTATTAATCACAACTTGGGAATGTGGGTAATGTCAGGCCTCCACCATGGTTCGGATCCCACGTTAAACTGTAGGTCCTCTATTTAATCTCACAATCACCTACCATTACACATTAGCATACGTGGGTATAACCCGAACGGGTAGTAAGACGTGGTGCTAATAATAATAACAACAAAATAATAATCAAATCTGCAGGGATCGCCTAAAATATATAGTGTATACTTCACCACACTACTTACCTACTAGCCGCATTGCATAGAGTATTACTGTAAGGCGGTCAACGCAAACACGAATCCTTTACCATATTGTGATTGTCGTTATTTGTGATTAACCCTAAATGTGTTATTATTACATTTAACCTAACATAGAGTTTGATTTCTTTACATGGTGATGTCAATAGTTGTGTAATATCTTTCATGAGCATACTGGCATTAGGTGATAAACTTTTTAAATTAAGAGAAAAATTCATAATTAAATCCCAGGACACCTTGAACAGATATCTAAGGACTGTTAAAGGGATCGACTCAGTAAGCGAGAACTTGCCACGCAGACTGTATAAAGAAATAGATTTTCATTTCACAATAATTTAAATCAAAAGTTCGCACCCCTAATATTTTTCAAATTAATGAATAATTTCGGAAAAAGATCTAAATGCATCCACATGTGTTAGGAAATCTTCTTACACGCCTGGGTGGCCATTAATTTATTTGTTGTTTACAACGACTCTATGTCATCAGTTTATATTTTCTTTTGTTTAATATCCCCATACCCCTATTGCAAATATTTGTGAAATATAATCACTTCGAAAACCCTTTCTTTTCTTCTCCCTCTCTTCTGGAACAAAGAGAACATGTTTCAACTTAAAGAAAGACAGAAATAAGCATCTAGAAGGATTTATTTCGAACTATATATCCAAAAAGAAGACTTCTATCTTCATTCTTTTCACAACCTTACTACAAAACGGTCCACCAAATATTAATCAGTAATCTTCAATTCTACGAGGCGTTATTTCTAAATATGGTATACTCCAAAATAAAGTTGAAATAATTCAACAGGGCTCTTTTTCCTTAACAATCCTATATTTCGAGTTTTATTAATAGAAAAAAGTGTGAAAATGTGACTTTACCTCCTTTTCGATAATACTTTTTAAGCATATTTGCGGATATATCATATTAGGCTTGATGAAAAAAGGCTGTAGATTTAGCTTTCCTTTGACAAATACAGTTTTTATAATCTCACAACCTACAATTTTAAAATATTTGAGAACTAGCATCGAGCTTTCCTTTTTACTTAAAAGTTAAGAATTTTCATAGTTTTCTTTTTCCTTTTTATAACTGACATAGGAAAGGGTAGTTGTAGGTTAGAGGTTAAAGAGAGTGTATGCTTGGACAGAATAGACAAATAGTTCCAGAAAATGACACAGTTAATTGTATTTTAAGCCATGTGGCCTGACAGTAAACGATACTTTCTCGCTGACCGAGGCAGCCGACCTAAGGGACCATCTGAAGAAATTTAAACTCGATATTTCTACTGGTGACTTATTTGATTCCTTTTGACCGAAAAATGTTTCTGATACAATAAATGCGAAAATGCTGCCCCTAACTCGCGTTTGCTTTACATCCACCTTAAATGAATGAGAAGATTTGTATATGGTCTAAACTGATGATTTCTCCGTTGATAAAGCAGAAGTAATATACTTTTATTAATAAATATGATCATCTATACTTATAAAATAACATGTCCTGATTGATTGACTGACTGACTGACTGATTCATCATCGCCGAGCGCAAACTATCAAGGCTACAAGCATGAAATTCGGACTGTATATTCATTTTGTTATGTAGGCACCCACTAAGAAAGGATTTTAGAAAATTCCACCCCAAAGGGGTCAAAATAGGGGATGATAATATGTATGATAGTCCGTCATTTTGAAAGTTACATAAACAAAATTTTGTATTTCGGTTATTGACGTAAAACAAATAAATACATGTTTCAGGAATTTTGGAAATTTTATTTAATAAGGGATGAAAAAGGGGGTGAAAGTTTGTATCGGACTTGCATTATTTTTGATCTGAGGTCAAGTTATGGTCATCAACGTAACGTAATATTTTAAATTAATCTGTAAATACATATGTATATTTTCGTATTTGTATATAATCAACTTCCACGCGAGCAAAGCCGCGGGCAACAGCTATCTAGTCAACCATATAGGTCTATCACTATTAATAAAGTAATAATTAATACTGATAGTCTGAATGATCGTGTAGGGGCCCTATACCGTTTCCAAGAGCGCTTTATGCATAAAAACAATGAACATTTTGGAAAATATCTTGCCTCTAGTGGCTTCGCCCCCAAAAACTTCACAATTTTCCATTCTACATTTACCATTAGATACACCAGTACTGGTAAGCTTCACACAAGCACAATTGATTGACGATATTAATCATAGAGCTAGTAGAAACCGCCTCACATGTGTAAACTGTAGGCCTCCAAGTTGTCATCTTGATATACTCCTTTTAGCGCCGCGTCTTACTACCCGTTTGGATCATATGCTTATATATTAATTATGATAATGGTTTTAGGGATGAGTAAGGTTATGTAAATAGGAAGTGTACCTGAATTTGTGTGGAAAGAGAGAGTAGAAAATCATTTTGGAAAAATCACCCTCAGTACATCCTACCGAGATTCGAACCTCAATCTCCCGGTCATCGGTAGTATAGTCTACTGCGAGAATGGTGCCTTAGACAATGTGGCCACCAAATTGGGTGATATTTTTCTCAAAATATTGAGTTAATTTTATGTAAAAACTTTCAGAGTAAAATCTCAATCCAATTTAGCACTTGCACTCCTTTATCTTCCTACATTTAACTTCCTGACACGATTTGTATTGTGTGGTTGAGAGCATTTAGTCGTTTATCTTCAGTCTGGGACCAGCTCTCTTTCTTAAATTTGGCTCAAATCCCGACTTGGATATATATTTAATGTGAAAGCAGGCAAGTTATATTACGACTGGCTCGACACCTTATTTCAGCCGGTAGCACATCTGTCTTGTGATGTAGGGGTCCCACACTTGAATAGCTGCACGGACCGAACTAATCCCTGTGCAACTGTGTTTGTTGTATGTCGTTAGATAATAAATCAATGATCTAGAGACAGCGTTATATTTGTTATAGTTAGTAATAATATTATTATTATTGTTAGGTTTCTGTCTTAAGACTAGCCCGAACAAGCATTAAAGATCGCATTGGTGAGCACGTGATTGAGCGCGTATTATTTGGTTTGTCAGTGACAGAGGTTTGGGTTCAAATAACAGCCGTGGTGTTCAGATGTGTTTTTCTTTACTTTACTTATTTTGTAAGGTTTTTATTAATTTTTTTAAACATCTAACAATAAACATGAATAATACATGAGAAACATAAAGGGACAAATAGTTAGAACCAGCCCCGAAGGGCTCTCGAAAACAAACACGACATTAAACATATAAAAAATCATAACATGAAAGGATATTGGCGCCTTGGCGGGATGAAAATGGCCTTCTTAAGGCTAGGGGTGGGAAAAAGAATACACAAACCCACCCCATTGCTCATAGTCGGTCACTAGGACCGTAAAACGTACAATGTACAAAGGAGAAGGACGGGACGGAAACAGTAGGAAGATGTGTTTTTCTTAAATATTTTTCCACTCTACCTGGACGCAAATATGGGTTTATGCCCTCTAAAGTTAACCCTCCTCAACCTTACCCTTTTAGTGTAATTATGCAGATATTTTGGACGGGTAGTAAGGTTTGATGCACACAAAAAGCAGGAGGAAAAAATTAATTTAAGTAGTTAGAGTTAAGTTTAAAAAGGTGATACAAGTCACCAATAAACGATAACGTGTGTTCAATAACAATAACAGTTATAATTACTGAAATAACACTAAATTGTGAATGTAAGCTGCACGTGCAACCTCTACCTTGAGAGGTACTGCCGCCATCTAGCGACTTGTAAACAGCCAGCTCGGTATATGTGCTCGCCTCCTCCCTATTCCCCCCCTCTCCACCCCCCTTCTTCTCCGTGTTATCATCCAGTTTCTGGCTGAGCGGGTCTGCTATATAACGCGCCACCGCCTTATCTCGCAACGGTCCTCGAGACGTGCGCTCACCCCCTGCCCCGAACCCCCTTCTCCCTGTTCACCGTCAACCCCCCCCTGCCCCAACCTTGCGACACCCTGATACCTCTTACAACCATGCTCTCTCCTTGTCTCCCGGCTTACTGCGCGTGTGGAGAAAATGCATCAACAAAATACAGGATGAAAAAAAATAAGGCAATCATATCTAACGACATACAACAAACTAACCTTATTATTTTGATTTGTTGTATTTATAAAAATAATAGTTTAAGTAAGGAAAACCTAGTGGCAAATCCATACCAAGGGCAGGGGGCTTGGTGGGGGGGAGTGATCACCCCTCCTCCTCCTGAAAACATTATTAATAATGTATCTTTGTATTTCTCCTAAACACCTAGGTTATAGTAGCTTATTGAAGTCTTGTAAAAGTATAACATAACCACTATTATGTTTAAAACAACTTTAAATAGTGCCAAGAAGAAATTGACATGAAAAATCCCTTGCCATCTCTTGTTAGGGATCCACCGCAAACCACCTGTCCCCATCTACAGACCTCGTGCCCGTAAGTTCGTGGTCCGTAGTCCGTGATACGTAAGAAATCGATGCGACAGTATCAGAAGATTTATCTATCTACGGAGTCCTAATCCGTATCCTTATCCTGGTCCGTACTCCGTAGAGGGTGGCCAACTTTTAACTTTCTAAGGACTCATTTATCAGGACTACTAATTACAGTTAAGTAAATATTTGTGAGCGCATCGAAATAAAAGCACCAATGGCAGCGAAAGGATCCGTTGTTAATTATAAGTTTGATAGCTCAAATCGTGTTATAAATAGGCCTATTTACATTATGATTGTGGTTGTGATTAACCTATATTTCAAGTATATCCTAAACTATTTCTCAAAAAGTTGTTTGAGATTCTTTTATCAGTCAGCTGACTGCTTGGCGGTTCCTCCTTGATGTAGACGATTTTATTTCTAAGATTTTTATTGGATTACTCTGACTATCTCATTGGTTTGCACGGTCACGTGATGGGTGGTGTGGATGCGAATAGAAATGCTAAGTACCAAACAAGGACCATGGAATTACGGATACGCGGTCTGTAGATGGGGCTTAAATTAGAACGTCCACCCATTTCTTTCCAATAAATGTCAGGGTACGGGCTGGTCTAAGGACAAATTGGTTCACTGATCCACCGGGGGAGGTTTGTTCGTCTAAAATAGACTTCTTGCCCACTTAATAACTACATTTAAAATACATCAACAAAAGACTCGACACTGCACAGTACTTGCCGACTCTGCTTTTATTAGTTCTATTATAATGTCTAAACTATCTATATATAGTTTTTTTGTTTCTTTCCAGCACGTCTTGGCTACCGTTTGTGTTATACGCATCTATTAATAACACTAGTGAAGTATAAATGAGAAAGGTTGAATTTTAAAGAAAATGTAACCATATTTTCGTGGGATGAGAGTGGGGAAACCATTTAGGAAACTTCTTTCTCAGTACACGCAAACGGGTTTCGAACTACAATCTCCCCGACACTGGCCATTCAGCTTAACATAATGATGACACTTTTGACCATATGCCGACTGATGTGGGTGTATATATATATATAATATAATTTCGTTGAGTCTACGATTAAACAAATTGGTTTAAAAGTCAATCTAAAGGTGTTGTCTCTTTATAAACTTTTTTTTACATCCATTACTGTTTCCAGCCTATGGCCTGGGTCAGTTTTTATTCAAACCATATATTTTCCACTACCCGCTGGCTTAGCCTGTCGTAGCTTCATATGCCTTATAATCTAACTTAAGACTAGTACTGGCACAACATTCATTTCCGGGCATCACTTTATCAATATGAAAGAGTAAACCCATATTTACATCAATGATAAATTTGCGGTCATGCTGGGAATCGAACTCGGGACACTTTGCTCCGTAGGCAGACAAGCTACCGACTAAGCTTAAGTTATTTATAAACCTATATTTTTTCATTTGTCACCTTGAAATAAAAAAAATAAAAATATATTTCAAATTTTTTAACTTAAGAAAATTGAAAAATGACACCTGTACACGGGAATCAAACCCGGGACCTTTGGTTTAGTACTAAGCAAAACGGTCCTGGGTTCAATTCCCGTGTCCAGGTGTCATTTTTAAATTTTCATAATATGATATCTAAATGCGAGTAGATCCTCATTAAAATAAATATAATAGTTTTAGCTAATTGATTCTTATTTTTAACTTTGTTTCACAAAACATTAAATTGCTGAAACTACCTTCGAATAAGTTTTATAATAATCTAGTGACCTGGCGGTCTAGGGGTAAGGTGTCGGACTTCTGTGCTGGGGGTCCTGGGTTCAATCCTCGGTCCCGGTACAGATTTATCTGATTACCAAACCCTTCCTTCACCTCTGACAAGATATCTTGTGAATGTGGGGAATGCCAGGCCTCCACCGTGGTTCGGATTCCACGTTAAACTGTAGGTCCTCCATTTCATCTCACAATCACCCTACCATTACACATTAGCATAAGTGCGTATAACCCGAACGGGTAGTAAGACGTGGTGCTAATAATAATATAATAATCTATACATACTACACACATATATAGGCTATTACAGTAAATGCGTAGAAAGGAGCGATATGTTAGAGAGGCCAGGGCCGACAATTTTTACTGGCCTCGTGAGATGGCGCTTCTTTCCTGGAGCAAAATAAAACTTGCCGGAAGGCAAACATGTTCATCGTTGGACATAGAACGTTTTACTTTTTACACCTTCGACTTACAAATGGGAAGCTGATAACGCGAGCTAGCGCTCTGCCGGAAGAAAACAGACGACGCGCTCTAGGAGGAAGGGGTGGAGGGGGAGAAAGGGGGGAGGGGGGTGCGACGTTGCTGTAGACGTAACTGTAGGGTTTAGTCGGAGGAGAGGAGTCGAAACACTATCGAGATGGTGGGTGGACTTTTTTATTTTATTTGAGATGATTCGTCGTGAAATGGTCCGACTGTAGAATGATGTAGGAAAGGTCGGGTTGGGTTATTGAACCCGGAACCTCGGGTTTTGAATTCTATGCCTGGGAAAACTAGGTGTTTTTTCCCCCCTTCTTTACCCAAATACGGGTACATTTTCTCTTAAGTCTACTTTTCTCGCCTTTACCACATTAGTGTAAATATGTGGCTAGCCCGAACGGGTAGTAAGACGCAAATTTTCAGAGAGGGGGTGATTTTTACTTTAATATTGCCATCCTCTTTCCACGTTAATGTGGATATATTTACCCTAAATTATTCTTATTATTCATAAAACATTAGTACATATTATATGGACTAAATAATACAATTTGAGAGCAGGTTTACAAATGTTTCTTCTTCAAAGAATAGAGAGTATATTTATTCAGATAAATATAAATAACTTTTTGCGAACTCCTCTTGGGTCAGAGTTTCTTATTTGCGGACTACTTTAAACATAAGGCTCTTAAATATGTATTATAGACTTTGGGGTTAAAGAGGGTATTTGAAAGTACGTTTATCAACATTATCCTCAACATGGGGCATTAAACCAATTTTATAATAATGGGGAAAACCACCTCCACTGAATTCGGCCGGGATTCGAACCAAGTCATTAAGCCCCTTTACCTTCCAGGTCATAGGCACAAACAACTGCACCAACCAGTTATTTTCGAAAAATGGGCTTAGTAACAAGATTACGCGATGGGTAAAATATAAATCCTTCTACAAGATAAGTGAAATATTTTAAACCACCGGTGGACACGTGGTATAAATGTCAAGCTCATTTAGTCTGATTTACCGGTCCTGGGTTTGTATCCGGGCGCGTCCAGATTTTCTGAGAAGTCTTTCCAGGTTATCTAGAAAGCAGTGGTTCTGGAACGGGTTAGACTCAGCCTGGTGTGGATAAATAAGGGGCTACTTGAATACAGTAGTAGTGACTCCGGTATAGAAACCGAGTTTAATGGATGGAGTCGTCGTTGTGCTGACCACATGACACCTTCTATCCGCAAGAGATGGCACTAATTCGCCAAACAGTTTGTTAGCCACTCGGTAGGTATAGCCTGGATGCGGGCTGACACCATGGAGTTACTTTTATTACAATTTGAGTGGATGGTAATCATCGTTATGGATACATAAAAAAGAGAGAATATGGGAGCAGAGAGGGCCTCAAAATTTCCTAAGATAGCATACGGTTAAGGGAAAATTATTAATGTCCGAGAATCTCTGTTCTATAGGCACACACCTTCAAATATTTCCCGTGAAATCATCCCTTGACGTTCTTGGACAACGGTGGTTGAGGGTCCTCGGCCCCCAACTCTCCCCTGCAACTTTTATAGTACAGCATACCTCTTAATTTTCTCAGAATACGCCACTGCTAAAAGTATACGGGGCTTACGGAATACGTAGATGAGGTTTTACACGGAGTACGGACTGAAGTTTGTGACTGCTTACAGAGAAACCGGCTAATGTGGACTCCATAGCTTACGGACTACATACCTTGTGGATACAGAATGTGTAGATGAGGTTTGATTGTGTTCCCAGTGGTGGATTTGGATGGTGTGCCGTCGGACGAGACCAACTCTGGTGGGGACAACTCAAATGCGGGTTCGAGCACCGGTGAGGACCAGGCCCGTCTCCGACTCAAGAGGAAACTGCAGAGGAACAGGACGTCCTTCACCAACGAGCAGATCGACAGTCTGGAGAAAGGTAAGGGTCGATCAGACTCTTCAAGATCTAGATAACGTGCGGTAATTCCGTGAATATTAGTGTATTATTCATCGCAATGTTTCGTCGAACATAATTAGCCTGGATATTACAACTCACCTCTCATCGTAACTTGTATAAATATTGTCAATAACATTTTAGCTATACATATTTTGATAAGAGTATTAAAAATTTAATAAGTATTCGTGTTTTGCGATTCCATCAGATTTTATTTCGACTTTCACAATGTTTTCATGGTTTATCTCTGACAAAACATATAATTGATTGAAATGTTTTCAACCACTTGTCATGGAGATATTATTAGCACCTTTGAATGGTATTTGAGCCAGCCTCTTTGATACATCTCTCGCAAGAATTTAAGCACAAACCCCTTGATGATCTGTGTAAGGGGTTTCGTTCTACCCCAGTTTATAATCACCCCTAAAATGGGAATCCAGCATTGGCACGAGCAGATTTGAGCATCCGTGCTATATTTTATTTATCTATCAAGGCAAGGTTAGTTCAGGAGAAAGGGTAAACTTTTTCTCTTGTCAAATGCAATATTGACCCTAAACAAAAGATACATGAAAAAAATCAATGTTTTTATTCACAATTTAAACATTGAATGGCCAACTAAAATAATTTGTATGTTCTCATATATTAATTGATCTGATCTGTGGTTTGCCACTCTCGATATTTAATACCAATATCTATAAAACAACACCAATAATATAGTTCAATGTTGTCATCTAACGGCGCATGGTCATACCCGTCCCGGGGTCTTTGGTTCAGCTCCTGACCGGATTAGTATAAGACCTTATTACCCTTGCTTCACCAGCGTCAGTTTATAACTCAGTGATAAATTTAAATATTTAAGTAAATTGTGTTCGGGCACCATCATCTAAGCGTCCACTCCATTTGAGCGATTTCCCGTAGTTAGAAATAATTCGGCCAAGGTCACTGTTATTGTCACTTAAAAAATTGAAACTTGGGTCAGTGAAAGATTTTATTTACTGCTAGTTTATTAACGTAAGTATTGTAAATACTAAAAAACACCATATCCTTATTTTAGAAAGTGAGACCAAGTGGTGCTTCAATACATCCTTAGCTGTATCTAATAATTTCTGATAAAGTTAATATGAAAATATATGTTTTGCTTCAATCAATCATGAGTTTAAAAAATTTGTATTTTCTAAATGTTTCTTCCTACCAGAAAATAGAACAACGATACATTCTGGACTTTTGCATAAAGATGAACAGCATCTCACTACTCGATAGGGTATTCGCGGGTATGTTTGATTGGAATAACTCCATATTAAAACGTATTCATCCAATCTTAGATTTAACTGCAAAGCCTTGTTATTTGACGAAGATAACATCTTCTCACCCACGCGGTGTAAGGATCCTCGGTATAGCAAAGCAGCTCTAGTAAAGAAAAGACACGAAGATGGCAGGAGCTGGGGTGCTATTGATTTTCGATAGAAAAAAAAAAAGGAAAGGGAACGTCTTCCTTCTTCGGCCGTGTTCCTTTCAATCCGTTCCTTGGCTCGGAGCGTAGCACTTTTCTCGGGGACTAGACACAGATTCCCACTGGAGCGTGTGACAATGCCTCAGTGGATAGGGGGACTGATTTAAAAACGAGGGATGCTCACTTGTTACATAGCAGGAGCTCACGAATGCTTTTTTTTTTCATGTATCTCGTCTTACTAACCGTTCGGGTGTTAAACATTTAAATTAAATTAATCAGGAATGAGGAAAGTGGAATTTAAAGAAGTCTACCCGCATACGCGTGGAGGTAAAGTGAAAAATCATTCAGGAAAAACTATCATCAGTACACCCGGAAGGGTTTCAAGCCCTTACTTCCTCGTCACCGGCAAACCAGATTAAATTATTCTGATATTCAGTCTGCGTGCTCACACGATGTAGTGGCTAACGATTCGGTCCTTAATACAGGAGGCTAGGGTTCTAATCTGAGCGAATCCCTCTTAAGTATATCAACAAAGTGGTTGCAAATCATTATAATTACGGGAATGTCTGTATGGAGAAGAGCACATTCCAATAAATAAAATGTCCTTTAATTACAATCTTGTATTGTATACTTGCTAACATAGCAGCCTTCCAGAGTCGTAGATAGATGGAGTATATGATAGCTCACGATAATATTGGTCATTCAATTGTAACTGATGATGTCACACGTCCATTACAGACTTGGCCTTAAATCATGAGTGAAGAATTACCCTGAGCAGGGCATGAATCCTGGTTAACTCAGTGATAGAGCATTGAAACAAAGGTCCCGGGCTAGATTACCGTGTCCGGGTGTCATTTTTCAACTAATCTAAATGGATACTAGGAGTAGTTTTCAACATTGTGGTTGTATATCAATGTTTTCATTCTATCTCCGATTGAACTCATACAGACACAAGTAGGAAGTATACCTAAGTGTATTAGTAGGTCAGATAATATAAAAGAGGAGTGCTAATCCAAGACCCTTGTCTCAAATTTCTGTCCAGAGAACAGTGTTCAAATAAATCATTCAATCTAATTAGAATCAATAGTAATTAGATGCTAAATCAATGTTGTTGCTATTTAACAAGTATCTCTTTACTCGGAGTCTTACTACCCGTCCAGGATATGCGCATTTAAATTACATTAAGGTGTGGCCGAAAGGAGCGCAAGTATTTTTACAGTTTTTATAGAATTGAAATTTTTTGGCCAAAATAAATCAAATATTTCTCCAGTAGCAACATAGAATTTAGTTTTATGCACATGTTAATTAATATCAACAGATCTTGAATATCTGTCAAACGTGTCCTGGAATTTTGTCATCACTTTTTAAATAAAGAGAAAAAGTTTTGACAAAATTTCAGGACACGTTTGACAGCTATTCAAGATCTGTTGATATTAATTAACATGTGCATAAAACTAAACTCTATGTTGCTACTAGAGAAATATTTGATTTATTTTGGCCAAAAAAATGTAGTGCTATAAAAACTGTTAAATTACTCTCGCTCCCTTCGGCCACACCTTAAGGGGGCGAGGAAGATATAATATAGTATACTCACATTTACGTGGCTGGAAATAGGAAACAAACTAGGGGGAAAAAAAACTTTATGTACGTGCGGCTGGGTTCAAACCCTTAACCACTCATACCCAGCAAACCAGACTAAATGTTCTTGACGTTTAGCCTGAATGCACACTGATGCAAGTGGAAAACCATTTTGAAAAAAAAAAAAGACACCTTGATTACACTTGACCGGAGTTTGAGCCCCGATCTCCCTGTCATCGGCAGTCTAATCTGGTGCAAGAGTGACACCTTAAACCATGGGGACACTGAAGCAAGTCTACTATAGTTATATATAGGAACCTTTAAAAGTTGATATGATAAAATTTTAATAGGCATAAGCTGAGAAAAGGTCCGGAAACAAGCGTTTTTTAACCGTTATCTTTAAACAAAATGTCAGACGTACTTTGAAATTAGCCTATTATTTTGACCGGATGTCCAAGTTATATCTTATATCCATGCGAAATTTCAGCAGAACAATTTTATTTGTACAGGGGTATGGGTGTGATTGAGCAACACACAAACAAATGGCAGACATCTCATTTTTATATAATTAGTAGGGTAAAGGTAAAAAAAAACTAGTTTACATACGCTAGTTTTTCAAAATAATAATTATACAAATTTTAATATGTTTATGGTCCTTCGTTTGGAATCCTTCCGCACCAGTAAACAGGCAGTTTAATACTTCAGGTTCACAATATGTGTGGTAACCAAAACTAAAGTTTCCCAAAGAAAGTGGTTAGAACCAAGTTTTCAGCTTCTATGTTTCTCGGTTCTTTATCTATCTGAATAGGTTGTCACAATGTCTAATGTGCTAGGCTCACTATGGTTATATAAAAAAGAAGCTAAGGTGCACACCCTAAATATTTCCCTAACCACTTGTTTAAAGTTTAAAATGGCTTGGTTAAATGAGTTTAAAGATACACTTCCCAGTTGACACGCGGTCTAAGACATTAGATTCGATATATTTGATTTTTTTTTTAAATACACTCGAGGTGCACACCTTGTGGTTTCACTGAGTATATTTAAAAAGTTCCAACTTTATATTTTTCTGAGGTTTGTAACTAAACACACTGGAGGTCACGAGGTTTAAGGCGTGTAAATCTCAATATAAGGTCAACTTTGCTTATAGTAAACCACTATGCTCCTATTTGGTTCACAATCTCTGAAGTTAGCTAAAATCGAAATGTGTTTCCCCTTAACTTAAGTGAGAGGGGTAAGGTCAAACAAAACAAAATATCAAAATTAGAATAAATGTATCGAAATCTATTTCTTAACATTTAAATAGTGGGCTATGTGTTGTTGCTTGCTCCA
This sequence comes from Timema monikensis, assembly GCA_902151445.1. Lineage (NCBI taxonomy): Eukaryota > Metazoa > Arthropoda > Insecta > Phasmatodea > Timematidae > Timema > Timema monikensis. Next base: position 57,941 of record CABFVZ010002167.1, read on the forward strand.
CACAATTTTAATTAATACTCTCTGCCTTTTTAAAGGGAGAATTAATCTCCTTTTCCAAATACGTATCCATGTAAATATAAAAAAATCAGATAAAGATGTTGAACGTTACCTAGTTGTAAGTTTTATTTGTTAGAATCACAATTAGCCTATTAATGAGAATATAAAACAACCAAAGATGGGACGATACCAGTTTTTCGATTCCGATTCTAGATGTCGATTCTTAAATTTTTACCTCAATTCTTTTATACTCGATTCTTACTGGAATAGGCCTGAAATGAAGTGGGAACGGCAATATTGGTTTATGTTAATAGAAACCAATATGGCTCTCGTGATAAGTAAACCTCTTTTACCAATTTGATTTGGTTCTGGAAATTTCGTTAAATATTTATTAGACTTTTAAACCATTTTTGCCTTTACAAATTATAAAAATGATTTTAATTTTGGTTTTAAAATTTTGAAATAAACTATACCTATATGATTATGATGAATATTATGATGGTGATTATTATTATTGTTTAATTTGTGACAGTAAATTTGCAAAGCAATCGTAATATGTTTCTTAACACAGAGTTGGTATCTGTTAATTTGAATACATTATGCTACCACGGTAAATATGTTTACATATTGAAGCAAAAAATCAATTTTTAGGTTTTCAAATTTAATCAATGCTTTTATAAGTTTTACTATACAAATATATGGAATAATTAACGAAAAAATGCGTTACAGATGACCTTTAATATTATTCATTAATCTCTTAAGAAAGCATTCACAATCATTTGCACGTCTCTTTAGGAATCTAAGCATCAAAAACTGAGGTATTTTCTCGATTCTCGATCCTCTCAATACCCTTAAGAATCGATAGGTATCGAGTAATCGAATTTCCCATTTCTAAAATCAACCAACACAACATACAGTTTCTTTTTGGATTCAAGCTTGAAATGTATTCTTTAGTTACTCTTTGGATTAAGGATGACTTGGCGATCAAGTAAGACAAAAAAAAAAGAATTTTACATTGATAGTTTATTGATATTTCCAAACCCCTCGTTGCCGAGGAAACTTACAAAAAAGTGTATGCATTAAGATTTAATACATTGTAGCATTAGCCACAAATCAGCGATACCCAAGTCAATAACAAACTGACTTAACCAATTTATTCACTACTTTTCATGGTAAATAAATTCGGTGATATTTTTTACTAAATATTTGAATTTTCTTGTCTCTTATAAAATACATCAAGTTTAATTTTGGATAGGCACTTAAGAAAACACAAATAATCATTTTAAGACAACTGTTTTTATCACCACGTTTAATGCCATCCAGGATATTAATTTCTCTTGGACTGGCTTCGATAATCACAGGGGGAAGCTAAGGCTTCGAAAACTTATAATAATGTAAGCAAAATTCTCTTTCGGCATGTAATATTTTTATTTAAAAATTCTTTTTGGCTTATTGAACTTAATTTATTAAACTGATTAGAAAACAACACTTGTGATGGTGTTAATAGTAATATTTTCTTTTGGACTTTCACTTTATTTCAATCATAACGAACTTGAATTATTGGACTCTAACTAGGAAACATAGCTAGTGTTGTTGTTAATAATAATAATATTTCTTTTGGACTTAAAATTTATCTCAATCAAAATTAACTTGAGTTATTGGACTCTGACTTGAAAATAGTACTGTTTATGTTTTATCTCCAATATTTACTTATGAACCCAGCTTATCGGGCACCATCAGCGCTAGTATTGAGTTTAGTAATAGCCGCCATAATAACTGGGTTTATTGATGGTAATATTTTGAGCGTTGGCTATTAAAATGTGGATTGCTCTACTCAGAAATTTATAGTTTTATGTCTAGGTAAAACATATTTTCCCTTTTGTCGGGACTATGAGATGTAAGGGTAATGATATAATTAAGTTTGATTTTTATGTAAGGAACATGAGTATTTCGCAGATATTTAATTTATGAGTTCTATATTGTTCTTTCTGGGTAACAAATACGCATCCAACTTGTATTTTTGTTAACGTAAATTAGTGATAGTGATTACTAAAACATTTAATGCGTTCTTCTAATGAAACCATGCTATTGTGATCACAAAATATTTCATACATTATTTCTCCCCTTTGTGGGATTTTTCATATTAATTGTTGTTCATATTTTTTTTAATATCTAATAAACAACCCATTTGTTGAATCTTTTCTACTTACTCTAGTTTTTTTAAAACTTATTTATCCTTAGGTATCTATATTGTTGTCTGGTAATTGAATAAGGGGAATGTTTATTTATATATTGTTGAGGTTGACCGTGGGGACGAGTGCCGCAATTGCTCCAAATCGCGTGTTCCGGGTATTGGTTTCTTGCCCAGTTTTTTATAGTCTTTACTCAATTAGCACACTCTTTCTTTTTGTCAACAAGTTTAACTCTAAGTTTAACTCTAAGGCAAATTTTGTGCTCAGAAGGTTTCCAAGTCGTACCATTAGAGCAAATAAATCGACATTGTAATTTCACAAAAAAGGCAACTATAAGATAATATAAATGCGCCAAGAGGACTTAGCTATTCTTCATTATCAAAAATTAACACAGTTTACTCATTTTCTACCAGACTCTTACTTTTAATACGTTATAAGAAAAAATTAAAGTTCATTAAGCCAAAAAAGAATTTTGAAAGAAAAGAAAAGATTACATGCTGAAAAATAATTTTGCTTACATTTGTTATTAATCTCCGAAGCCTTAGCTTCCCCCTGTGATTATCGAAGCCAGTCCAAGAGTGCGTCTCCACTCGCATGATCACTCTTTTATACGATTATAGCACAGTCCACAGAACGCGGAATGAGGGGATCACGAGGGGAGGAAAACCAAAGAACATAAACAAGGGGGGGGGGATTCTACACGCTTCTAGACTGGAGTAGAAACAAAACTGGACACTGGCGAAGAGTATCTTCTTTTCTACTGAAGATCTTTGGTCAAGACATTATGTAACTAAACGTTGAATTGGTGCGGCTTCACTATTCTGTTGTCAGTTGTTGTGTTCAGACGTGTGTATAGCGATGGGGGGATTGAGTGCGTAGCCGGGCCAACAGCAGATGGTGTCAGTGCAATTGGGTAAGTCAGTTTGTTATTGACTTGGGTATCGCTGACTTGTGGCTAATGCTACAACATTTGAATTGTTACAAATTTGAAACCCAAATGTAACCACACTATTAGTGGATTTTTTGGACACTGATTAGCTCGCTGATGAGATAGCGTGATAGTATGTGGCTTACCCTTTATTCTTAAATACTCGTATATGGAGTACAAGAGAAGAAGTCACATCTCAATCCAATGGGTACATTTTGAATTCACTGGAAATAAACAAACAAACATAATGGCATCGAACGCACAGAAAAATTCACAGTTTTATTATAATATGTATGGATTTGGGTAGAGATAAGGTATATTAGGGTAGTTTTTCACTTTCAGCTCATTACTGTGATGCTACCATACCCTATCCACGCTAGTGTGGGTACTTTTCTTTTAAAACTACCCATTCTTACAATTTAACTTAGTTCGTTACTAACCATGGTGTTGAACGTACTAATGAAAAAGTAAATTAGCATTTAACTAATCATTTTCAAGTAAATAAGATAAGCCAATCATATACTTTTTACTAAATGCTTAAAATTCTCGTAGTTTATATCCATAATTGTTTTGCATGTACTTAGCTCACGCGGGCACCCACTGAAAAACAATAAATTAATCATTCCATTGCACTTACCCTACTCGGTACAGACAGAAAAAACCAGCGCCCTTCGCCATGAACTTATGAATAGCTGCATTAAATCATATCTAATTAAGATTAAAAGTAAACAACTTCCTTTCCTTTATTAATAAAATCAAAGTAGATGTGCATAGTTAAAAAATGTATTTTGTTTGATTCAGAGTTCGAGAGAACGCATTACCCTGACGTGTTCGCCCGTGAGAGGCTAGCAGCGAAAATTGGACTCCCCGAAGCGAGGATACAGGTTTGTCACACATTCTGTTGCTTGTATTGTAAGAGATAAAACATTACCCTGACATGTTCGCCCGTGTAAGGCTAGCAATGAAAATTGGGCTCCCCGAATCGAGGATACAGATCTGTCACACATTTTGTTGCTTGTATTTTAAGAGATAAAACATTACCATGACGTGTTCGCCCGTAAAAGGCTGGCAATGAAAATTGGGCTCCCCGTTGTGACTGTTGCTTGTATTGTAGGAGAGAAAACAACCACCAAAGCACCCATCCAGGATTATACAATTTTATTTCGAATCAGGAGCGATGTCCAATATGGTGGTATTTTTTTTCTTATTTTTATTTGTGTTAATTCAAAAGTGTGGGTGATCAAATACTTAAAAGCACATTTTACATCCAATTAACAGGGATATTTGCTATATAATCTTAAACCAGAGATGTCATTGATAACAACGAAATTTGTATCAGTTTAATATTTTTTCTGTTTTAAAATATCTTCAATCAATCTTGTTGTACATTTGTAAAATATTAAAATATGTTTCATTGGTACAAATTACACTGTATTAAAAATAATAATACAGAAAAACGCACTGCGACATCTATTTCAAGCGGTTTTGCACACCTAAGTGGCGTGAGTTTATAGTTTGTGTGGTATTTTATTACCTAAAACATCAATATATTTATACATATACACTAAGATACAATAACAGTTGACACTAGCCCTGAAGGGCTTTCAAAAACTAGCATTTGGATAGATTACTAATAAAAAAACGTGAAAATCTCTCGCGAGAGAAGGGTGGGAAAATAATAGGTGGTTTAAGATGGGCTCTATAACTATCTACCATTAGTTAACGAGGGAGTAAACTTGTTTCAAGGAAATTCACCAGTATTCGTTTGAAACGCACCTATAAAACCAAACAAGAGAAATAAATCACTCTCAATGTAATCAATCCGTGATTCAAATCTGGTCCTGTAGTTCGGATTTCGCTTCACTCTATTGGAACTGCAGTGTGGGAGAATGTTTGGTTTTGCCGCAGGTGTGGTTCTCCAACAGGAGGGCCAAATGGAGGAGAGAAGAGAAGCTACGAAACCAGCGTCGCGTGGTGGAGACGCCTAGCGCCTCTCCGCCCCGGTTGCTCAACGGCACCACTTTCTCCAATAGCATGTACCCGTCCATACCTGCACCGATGAGCATGGCCGACTCTTACGGGTGAGGAAACACACAACAGTTCAAATACATTTAATATATTAAGGAATTCCAAGACTTGGAGTTGTGGTTTATTATTTAAAAATAATATTTACATAAGAAGGGAGACAAATAATGCCAACGGCTCTGACCATCTTTTACAGATTTAATTTATAGCGAAACAGTTATTTTAAATATCTGTAAATTACAATTTATCTCATTTTTAACGACACGTTAGATAGTTTTTCAACTCTGAAATTATTACAGAAAATTAACTAAATTAAATTTAGCTTTTACGAATGTAATGAAGGTGATACGAGGATTGTAAAATTTAGGGGAAATGAAACTGCCTCTGTAGTCTAGTTGTCAGAGTTCCTAATTAGCAGCTCCGGTTTAGCAAATTGAGATTAAGAGATGGTTCATTGTGCTGATCACATGACACCCTCTAACCGCAAATGTGGTGCTATCATCACTAACGGCGGCGGCTGCTCAGTTGGTATAGCTCACTTACATTCTGGAAAGTACCTGCAATTTCGTGGATAAGGCCTGGGAATTTATTTAGCAAAATCCACCCTTATTACACCTGGCGGGGAGTCAATTCTCGCCTCCCCAACCCCCTCCCATCATTGGCAAACCAAGATATGCAAGCTTCACTTTTATTCCGCGTGCCCACTGATGATTTAAATCTAAACTAAAATATACAACAATCATTAAATTCACTGTAAAAATTAATTCTGTTTATCTTCATGCCCCATGCATCTTTGTTTAACCTTGGCAGTAGTCATTATTAATATAACTTTCCATAGCCACTCATTTTTCTATTTTTACAACTTTGCTTACGTTAAATGTTTAGTTTTGGAAATAATCCATAAACGGAAGGATTTTAGGAAATAATTCGTAACAACATGCGAAGACAAAATATGCTTTTCCCTTTCGAAGCATTCTATCTATCATTGGTGTCAATGCCATACCAATCTAGCGGATGATGTCAATGTATTCTCTCTTGCAGGTCCATGCCGAGCATGTCCAGTTTCAGCATGTCAGCGGGTCCCCACCACGGGGGTGGCGGTGGAGGGGGTGGCATGGGCCCTAGCCCGGGGGCGTGCAGTCTGCAGCAGAGGGATGGGGGCGGCTATTCTTGCATGACGCGTCCCCCCACCTATGACCCCCTGAGCCTGGGGGCATACGGCAGTCGTCCCTCCCCCTGCAGCCCCACGCAGCCCTACCAGACCATGAACGGTCACCAGTACTCCTCCAACGGCGGCTCCTCCACAGGTAACTCCTTGTTTATTACGTAACTATTTGGACTCACCGCATTGGACCCACATGTTGAATAGCCGACATGAGAGGAAACGTAAGTGGCGTGTATTAATGCCAAACCTGCTTTGGTGGCCGCATGGCTTAAGGCATCATTGGGAGATCGTGGTTTGATCTCGGTTGGGTGTACTATTTTTTTAGCATAGAATCTTACTACCCGTTCGGGTTATACGGTTATGTACTAATAAAGCTAATGGTTTTAGGGACTAGAAATGTTATATTTATAGGAAGTGTATCCACATTCGCGTGGCAGGATATTGGAAAATCAATTTGTAAGCCCACTCTCAGTACACCCGACCGAGATTTGAACCCCGATCTCCCCGTCATTGGTAGTCTAGTTTATTGTAAGTGTAACGAGTTAGAACATGCGGCCATCGAAGCGGTTTTGGGTATACTGAAAGTATTTTTTCCTAAATAGTTTTCCACTCTCCCTCCATGCGAATGCGGGTACACTCTCTTTAAATTCAATTTCCCTCATCCCTAGCCTATTATCGTAATTAGTAAATATGTATATAATCCGAATTGGTAGTTCATGTAGTGCCACGTCATTGTTAAACATAAGAAACTTCCACTTCTTTTAAATGAAGAGCGTTGTAATATTTATTTCTTACATAAATATTGTTTTAATATAAAAGGTATGTAATTAATGTTTTAAATAGTTTTATTTATTTATTTTACCCGCTTCGGGGGCTGCGTGGTCTAACGCATGACTCTCGTAGTAGACTAGACTGTCGATGATGGGGAGACCAAGGTTTGAACCTCGGTCGGGTGTACTGAGGGTGGTTTATACAAAATTATTTTCTACTCTTCCTCCACGCAAATGTGGGTACATTTCTCTAAATATAGCTTTCCTCATCTCTAAAATCACCAGCGTAACTAGTACATAAACATACAACTTGAACGGGTAGTAAGACGCAGTGTTAAAAAAATCTAAAATGTCTACTTACTAGGTAACAGTTTGAAGAAAAGAATCAAAAAGGTTAGGATTGGAATAAATGTCTGAAATGAGTAAAGTCAAAATGCACAGCAAAAAATAATATTGTACAATATATTTACATAGCTTTTATAAAATGGTAAAGTATAACCTTTAACAAAAGCATTGATAGAGAAAGGGCTTGAAAATATTTCAAAAATAGGGGAGCTATTTACAAAAAAATATAAAACTTTCTTTGGAACCTTACTGCAGCAGATAAATCGATAAAACTTACACAAGCTGTCTTTTTTCAATACTCAAAATAGAAAGGCCAGTGAATTGGCCCTGTCACATTGTACTTCTAAGATAGCCTTAATTAGTTTAACTTTTGAAAACGATCTCCCAGATGTCGCAGTCATCACGGGTAATGTGGTGGATAAAACGTCATCTGAAAAAACTTAGGGGAAGGTTAAATTTTGAAAAATAATGCCTTTAGCCAGCTGTCTTATATTTTAGAAGGTTTTTAAATTTATTTTATCATAATTGAAAGAAGCTAACCAATTGTTGAGGGTTAGACTCAATCATATCCCCATTATATTGGTCACATAAATGTTTTGATAAGCAGTAAAGCTCATCGTCACTAACTCTTGTCAAAAATTTTGGGACTCAAATCCTCAAATTTGTTTATTACTTGTCTGAAGGATTGGAAACGTTATCTCATTCATGAAATTAGAATGTCCAGCACTTTAAAATAAACCTCTCTTTAAAACTTATTTTCACTATCTTAAACTCTTTCGTCTTGACTTAGTTCGTCAAAGTGCTTTTTTACGCGATGGAGTTTCTTCTTTTTAAACTTAAGATCTATTCCCCATGAAAGTGTAAGTTCTTTACTTGAATCCTTAATTTCTTCGAAATAATCCCTTAAGATGGGGATTTACGGAACGCGAGAATAAGTCAGTGTTGTTGCAGTTTATATATATAAAATAAAAAAATTTGGTCAAAGTAAATCAAATACTGCTTAGTACAGATATAGAGTTTAATTTTCTTCACATAGTGACTTCAACATTTCTCGATTAGCTGTCCTGGAATTTAATGACAACGAACTATTTTCATTTAAAATTTTGTAATTTAATATCGCTATGATCATGACAGATATTCCAGAACTTTTGTCTAGTATATCAATAGACTTTGACTGAAGGTACAGTAGCCCCGTGGCTTCTTTGGTGCTGACTGACAGCTCACAGCTGACAGATAAAAGCTTTGAAAAGTTATCAGACCAAATTATGTATCCCTACGCCGAACCATATGATCTGCAAAAACATGTGTTTATCAGCTGTCACTTCTGACGGTCAAAATTTAGGTATATACCTAAATGCTGTGAGCTGTCAGTCAGCACCAAAGAAGTCATGGGGCTACTGTACATAATAGGTCTACGAAGGAAAATATTCTAGAAAATATTACAATTAATAAAATAAAATAATTTAATAATAAAATTGAAATTCTCAAGTTGGCTTTGGACAACCCCTCTTAACATTGTACCCCCAAATACCTCTCCAAACCTCCTGGGGCCCCCACCTCCCCTCTCCACCATGACAGGAGGTGCGGATTCATAGCTCAGTTTCTGGTATTATTACCAGTCCGGTATAACCGTAGAGATACACTGATGGTTCAGAAATAAGGGAGATAAAAATTAGAAGAAAACGGTCCTCATTTGTGTGGGGAAAGATGAGAAAACCACTCTCAATACACCCGACAAGTATTCGAACCTTGACCTCCCCTTCATCAGCGAACAAGATCAGGCTAGAATGAATGACATCTTTGCTCACTTATCCTGAGTTAGAGAACGTACAGTCCAATTTTTATTGGAAGAACTCTGACAGATTGGAAAGTTAGTAGAGCTACTTTAATATTCATGCGACAACTTACGTGCCCTGAAACTGTTACTTTAGATAGAAAAAATTAATAGCTCTGAATAATGTAAATTAAAAAGCGTGAAATCTTATAGAATTTGATGATAAAAAGGTATGTTTGTATTTTATAAAAGGATCTTCTTATGAAAATTTAACTGTAGCTAAGATTACCTCTCATATCCTAAATAGAAACGTTCCAAGCAGCTGTCATATTTTCCTTCTTTTTTTTGAAAAAAAAAACTTGTTTTGTCTTGAATGTTGGCAGGCCTGATCTCTCCAGGGGTGTCCGTACCTATCGCAGTCCCTGGTCAAGCACCGGATATGTCCACACAATACTGGCCTAGACTCCAGTGACAGTGGTGGAACTAGCCCACAACTGCCTCGGGGCTACAGTGGCCCGACACGTAGTGAGCTGCGCTCTGCCATCGCTGGAGGAACTAGCCCACAACTGCCTCGGGGCTACAGTGGCCCGACACGTAGTGAGCTGCGCCCTGTCATCGCTGGAGGAACTAGCCCACAACTGCCTCGGGGCTACAGTAGCCCGACACGTAGTGAGCTGCGCCCTGTAATCGCTGGAGGAACTAGCCCACAACTGCCTCAAGGCTACAGTGGTCCGACACGTAGTGAGCTGCGCTCTGTCATCGCTGGAGGAACTAGCCCACAACTGCCTCGGGGCTACAGTGGCCCGATACGTAGTGAGCTGCGCTCTGTCATCGCTGGAGGAACTAGCCCACAACTGCCTCAGGGCTACAGTGGCCCGACACGTAGTGAGCTGCGCTCCGTCATCACTGGAGGAGCTAGCCCACAGCTGCCTCAAGGCTACAGTGGCCTGACACGTAGTGAGCTGCGCTCTGTCATCGCTGGAGGAACTAGCCCACAACTGTATCAGGGCTACAGTGGTCCGATACGTAGTGAGCTGCGCTCTGTAATCGCTGGAGGAACTAGCCCACAACTGCCTCGGGGCTACAGTGGCCCGATACGTAGTGAGCTGCGCTCTGTCATCGCTGGAGGAACTAGCCCACAACTGTATCAGGGCTACAGTGGCCTGACACGTAGTGAGCTGCGCTCTGTAATTGCTGGAGGAACTAGCCCACAACGGCCTCAGGGCTACAGTGGTCCAACACGTAGTGAGCTGCGCTCTGTCATCGCTGGAGGAACTAGCCCACAACTGTATCAGGGCTACAGTGGCCCAACACGTAGTGAGCTACGCCCTGTCATCGCTTGAGGAACTAGCCCACAACTGCCTCTGGGTTACAGTATCCCGACACGTAGTGAGCTGCGCTCTATCATCGCTGGAGGAACTAGTCCACAACTGTATCAGGGCTACAGTGGCCTGACACGTAGTGAGCTGTGCCCTGTCATCGCTGGAGGAACTAGCCCACAACTGTATCAGGGCTACAGTGGTCCGATACGTAGTGAGCTGCGCTCTGTAATCGCTGGAGGAACTAGCCCACAACTGTATCAGGGCTACAGTGGCCTGACACGTAGTGAGCTGTGCCCTGTCATCGCTTGAGGAACTTGTCCACAACTGTATCAGGGATACAGTGGCCTGACACGTAGTGAGCTGCGCTCTGTCATCGCTGGAGGAACTAGCCCACAACTGCCTCAGGGCTACAGTGGCCCGACACGTAGTGAGCTGTGCCCTGTCATCGCTTGAGGAACTTGTCCACAACTGTATCAGGGATACAGTGGCCTGACACGTAGTGAGCCGCGCCCTGTCATCACTGGAGAAACTGTCGCACAACTGCACTTCATGCAAATGATCAGCCCAGCAACTTTTCTACCTAAGCTCGGAGAACTTTGGTGCGAATAGAACTAGTTTGAGCGTTAGTTTGGAATAGGAAACCTTCTGGTTATTTCATTTTGTTGCGCTTGATTTAAGGCTGAGTTAAATTATTATGAGCTTCTTATTCTTAACGATAAATACACCACACTGCCAGGAAATCCTTACAGGTGTGAAACTATACCTTTCTTATGGCAAGAATGTCGGTCGGAAAGGCCTTTTTCCCTACTAGAATTATATTATAGTTTAGGATATCGATAGGAAAAAAGACCTTTGAGGCCTTCCTTCTTGCCACGGATGCTAGATTAAGTTGTGACCCGCCGTAAAAGTCCACCAGATGCGTTGTTACATTGGACCAGATCCTTGAAAACCTGACAAACGTATGGTTAAACCAGTGTTTCTCAAAGTGTTCTCCCCGGACCGATGGTGGTCCGCGGCAGTCTATCATGGGGTCTGCAGGATCCCAGAAAGTTTAATACCTAATAAAAATTAATTAAGGAATGTTGTTGATAACATAGGCCAATAATACACTAATACACAAATTTGAAAAGCGAAAGATAACATTTGAAATATCCATACTATGCTCTATTTATTTTCTCGCTAAACACAAGCCACACTCAAAAAAAGACTACAAACCTTTAGTCTACAAATTTGAACTTTGAAAAAATTATGAGGTTTAGGGTGATAAGAAAAATAAAAAACCTATAACTTACCAATTCAATGTAATGATTTGATATTTTTGTTGTAAATCTCATTTGATAAATCAATTTTTGTCTTACCAGCTTCGGTGGATGCGTGGTCTAAGGCTCTATTCTCTTAATACAATAGACTTGCAATGACGGGGAGATTCAGGTTCGAATCTCGGTTAGGTGTAATGAGAGTGGTTTTTTTTTCCAAAATTATGTTTCACTCTCCCTTCACGAAAATGCTGGTACATTTCCTATAAATATAACCTTCATCCATAAAACAATTAGCGTAGTTAATACATAAGCGTATAACCCGAACGGGTAGTAAGATGCGGTGCTAAAATAAAACAAAACAAAATTCTTGTATTTATGGTCGTAAAATGAAATTGCCTAAATATTTTTCCTGAATAACTTTTAAAGAACCCCATCCCCAAGTCCCAGGGACCCTTTTGTCTTAACTTCTATTTAGTGATTCTCTTATCAGCAAAACTTTGGGAAACACTGGGTTAAACTGTGTAGCGTTCGATTAAAACTATACCAGATAAGAGGTTAGATTGCACCAAGGATACTGTTTCGTCAAATCGTCACAGAGCGATGGTAGCAAAGTTGTTGTCCTAAGCTCGTCCTAGATAAACAAGGTCACCTTAGTTGAGATTCTTTTTATTAAAAGCGTGCATCACATGCACTGTACACATTTATATAATACCTTAGTTATTTTATTATCCCTTTTACTCCCATACCTCACGCGCGCGCACACACACACACACACACACACACACACACGAGTCGGGAGCTGAGTAGGTCCTGCTATGATGCTATGATGAACGAGGGGACTTAATTGTATCCATTCGGAATGGTATCCATTCCGATAGTTTTGTAAAAAACTGCTTTTGGGAAAATCCTGAATTGTATCCACTGGAATTAACCTAACCTAACCTATCGGAATGGATACCATTCCGAGGGGATACAATTCCAGTTTTGGGGGATATAATTCCAGTGGATACAATTCAGGATTTTCACAAAAGCAGTTTATTACAAAACTATCGGAATGGATACCATTCCGAGTGGATACAATTCCGCTTCCCCTGATGAACGCTCTTAATACGCTATTTTGCCAGTAGTGGCCAGCTTCCATTTAAACTACCTGCTACAATGAGGAGAAGGGATTATGAGAAAATTAATTGGTATTTTATGAAGACGTGGAAAAATGTCATCCAATCAAAGGTTTAACACTAGCTTTCCAAGTTGGAGTAACGTATTCTGCCACACGCCAGTTACTATATAAAATAAGTGAAGGTGATCTTAAATCGAATGTGCCAGAACATATTTATAGATGGGATGGACACCCAGATCAGGGTGCCCTCAATAATATCGGTGAGAAACTGGCCCATTAGTCAAACCCTCTTATCTTAATGTATTTCACAAAAGCTGATAAATAAATTTCGTTCTTAGTCAATAAAACTGTAAATATTAAAAACACTAAATAATTGTAATAATATTGTCACTCCCGAAAGGATGTTCAGCTTTGATTGACAACTAGGCTTAGCAAGGTTTTTGTGCCAATTAATGCCATGATTGATCACAAAATAGCTTCATGTAAGTAACAAAATAAGATTATCCCTGGGCCATATTAGTTTAGTTAGGTTTCTAAGTAGCTTAACAAAGCTTTAGGTAGAACGTTTTAGTTGTTTTTAGGTCGGGGAAAGAGTATTTAGGGGACAAGTCACCCAACGTGATATTTCAAGAATTTATTTAAAATTCAATCAATCTTAAAATAATTTAAAGCGTTTCAAAACATAATCAGTGTTGTAGGTGTTAAGAATTTTATCAGACCCCAGTATGCTACATATGGGCATAGGGATAGAGGGTATGGGGTTTAAACCCTTTCCCGAAGTTTTCATAAGTTTTTAACATTAAACTTAAATATGGCCTTGTATCAAATTCCAAATAACTTATAGAAATATTCACTTTCCAAAAATTTGCCAAGAAAAGATCACTTCAAATAGTTTTTAGCAATATCCAAATTTAAAAAAAAAAGTTCGGGGGAGCACTATTCTAAATAGCTGTTAATATAGTATAATCTTCAAAGACTCTCCAAACGAGGACCCCTATAAATAGCTTCTAGGATTACCCAATTTTATAATATTAACGGGGAGAGAGGAGGGTAAACCGTCCCTAAATACAGTTTTTTAACTGCCTCCCCTCCCAAATAAAAATTCCACCACTACTGTATAAAATAACAATGTTCTTATTTCTTAAAATTTAGTATTAAATCTTAAAATCATGTCATAAAATTATGATTTTGAAACCCACTTCCCACAAATTAAATTCTTCCTACGCCCATGATGTTAAAGTCTAAAAACTGAGAGATGAATACGAAAATAAATATTCAATTACACTTTCAAAGGAAAGTGAGGTAAAACCCCCAAACACACGGCCCTGTAAGCTAATAACATAAATATAAGTTTAAATATGGAATAATACTCCATCAGAATTACATCTAAAACACCTGTTCACTTAAAATAATGTGATCTGCTAACTCAGGTTAAGTGTTTGGGTTCACATATAATAATTGTTAACAAGTCGATCACTTGTTTTGTTATTCGGTTTCCAAACCACTAATACGCTCCACGCGCATTGTATGTCTTAAAACACTTTTTTCCCCAATTCGTCTCACTACCCGTTCGGTCGTAAACTATTTATATATTAGTATTAATAATTACGCCAACAGGGTAGGGATTCTCACAGTTTGATTTGGAGTAAAAGTACCCGAATTTGCGTAGGATAGTGAGAAACCACTCAGTAAAATTCACACTTAATACACCTATTATTTAAATCCTGACCTTCCAGTCACCGGCAAACCAGACTAATGAGCTTGGCAATTAGACTGCGTCTTGTGCCCACTGGCATGTTTCTTACGGCATAATTTATTATGTTTAGCGCCGCGTCTTACTACATGTTCAGGTTATACGCACATATATGATAACTACTATGAAGGGTATCCCGCTTTGGTGGCGTAGTTAGCTAACGCGCTTGTCGTGTTGAGCTCAACTGCTGGGGATGAAGAGATTGAGGTTCGAATCTCGGTCGGGTGAACTGGGGGTGGTTCATCCTAAATGGTTTTCCACTATCCCTCCACGCAAATGCGGGTTCAATTCCCCTAGAATTCAACCTTCCCGATTCCTAATCCGTTAGCGTAATTAGTACTTAAGCGTATAACCCGAACGGGTAGTAAGACGCGGTGCTAAATAAATATATATATAATTGGGTAGGGATAATACGTAAGGAAGCATTTTAGAAGTAATCTACCCTTTTTGTGGAAGGAGGGTGGAGAAACATTTAGGAAAAAACACCCTCAGTATATTCGACCGGGATTCGAATCCCGATCTCCCCGTCTTGAGCAGGCCAGTCTAACATGAGAGTGAATCCTTAGACCATTCGGCCATTGAAGAGAGTTACTGCATAGTTAAAAGGAGATAAAAATATCCCTGTAACCGGTAAAAATTGTGTGCTTCTTGTGTGACATTTTGTATTTCTCTTACAAAACAATGTTAACCCTACAATTTGTACTACGTTTCAAAGAGTGCCCTTGATTATCGATTGGACGATCTAATGCCACTATCTTTCTCCGGTATTGGTTATGAGAGATTGAAACCATCTCAACTAAGGAGGGTTTTTAAAGAAATGAACCAGCATTCTTTCGATCATTAGTATCAATATGTGGAATCTACATTAATATATTGTTTTATTATAGTGTCGTGTAGTGGATCGTTTCCACAATGGACAATCAATTAGTAACATCTAAAACAAGTCACTTTTAAATATATATATATATAAAAAACACGTTTCGTATAGTTTGTGGTGTGCTCTGATAAATAATTAAAAAAACATGGTAATTACAACAGTGAGAAGAGTTGTTTTTGAGTGCAATTTAAAAAGAAGAGACGTGTTATAAGTGGAAGTAATTGTGGTCCAAAGATGTATAAAGAATGGATTGAAAATAAACTAGGCCTGTGCGGGAATGAAATTTCTACTACGGGAAATTGTAATTTCTCGCAGAAACGGGACGGGAAAAACTGTAATAATAATTGTCCATTTTAGGCTTACAATTACTTTTTAGATTTATAATTTTAGTCTAAACTTAGCCTTCCCATTCATTCCAATAAAACAATTAAAATAGTTTATTGATAAAACAAATTTAGAATCATCCAACTAGGGTCGGAAAAAAAGACAAAAACTATAATTTGGTTGCAATTTAAAGGTCTGAACAGTAAGTTTAAATTCTCTAACCTTGTAAAAAAAAAGTGGGGGGAAAACCACACAAAATTTGTGAATTAATTTATTTTTAAATTGTAAATTTTCCAAATAAAAACTAAATAATATGTTGTCCAACACGTGTTTAGTAAGGTTTTGATGTAAGTTAAAATATAAAACCTAGGTCAAGTATTTTTGGTATGGATCTTAAATAAAAAGTTCATGGCATGAATTTTAATAACTACTTACACAATATAACACCAAAATATTTAAGCTAATCTAAAAATTAAAAGTAAGCCACAGTTTTATCCATAAGAATAACAAAAACTTTTCTCAACTGAGCCAATGTGTCTGGCTACTTCTTACGTTTTAGTTACTAAAACTCTCACAAAAAGCGCTGCTAGACCTCAAAAATACTAGTTTACCAAGTATTATTTAATATACAAAAGCAAATTGATGCCACTACAAATAATAATATTAACATAATATAATGTGTCTTTATGCTAAATACAGTAGCCCCACGATTTTTTTGGTGCTGACTGACAGCTGACAGCAGACTTTAAACAATAAGAGAATATCGATCAAATTTATATTTTTCAATATCAAACTGACGGCTTCATAAAAAAAGTAGCAATTAATAAACATCAATGCATTATCTTAGAAGGGGTGTTGAAAGTATTAACATAAAAATTTCACTCGTTCTTGAGAAAACTGATATTTCCAAAGTATGATTTTTTTTCGCAAGACCCGTTCGGTAGCTAGCAGCATCTACGGTTTCTGTGATCCATCTGTTCTTGTTAGCGCGGAAGGATACTTTGATCGGTTGTGAAGCCACATCACGCCTTTCACCCTCCCACAAAATGGGTTTTAGACTAGCACTCGACAGGGCCAACGGCCTTAAATATATACATTGATAAATAATACCATCAAGTAGCTTAGTGTGATTGTTATTAATTTTATTGGCACTCAATTTGTGTTGACTAGGTACTATAGCCGTAAAATAAAAGCGGCTGAAATTTTGGGTATCCGTCTAACTAAAGGAAGATAATGATAACTTAAGTGAATTAATAATATTATTAATGAGCATTAACTACAAACGTCATATTGAAAACAAAAATTAATTGTAACCTTTAAATATTAATTTTTCCTGAAAAATCCCAGTAAGTGATTTTTCCCGCTCGATTTTCGGGAACTTCCAACTTCCCGAATTTTTCCCCAAAGTTTGGTATCCCGAACAGGCCTATAAGAAACATTTCCTTATTATGTAAATAATTGAAACTTGACAGTGTTAAACACTTCATCAACAATTTCAAATTAGTGAGACATAAAAATAACTTTTCACTCTGTCTGGTATCATTTTTATAGAAAAAACAAACTAATTAATGCATGTGATATGAAGATTTTGCAGAACAATATAAAGTTTATAATAATTCATCTTAATTGATGTGCAATTAATCCATTTATAGAGAAACAAACAATTGAGTTACATTCTATTTTATTTCAAATATTATTATATTAATTTTCTGATTACACAAATGCATGGACACACAGTACAATCTAAATAATTATATATTTAATGTGTTAAATTACAAAGTATATATAAATATAAGTTTATTATAATTTGTGTGTTAAATAGCTGTACCATAATTTTTTTATATCAATATTTGTTGTTTCATCTACCTTCTAAAATTAAATTTTTGACTGTTAAAATTTTAATAAATAAAGTGCCCCAGAGCAGTAAAAAATAAAATTAATAATGGTTTCAAAATTATTTCACTTAGTTTTTAGTGTCATATTTAGAATGTTAATTTTATTTTCATATCCTTCCCTCATTTGAGAAAACTTCAAAATATGTTATGTTGTGTGTAAATCTTTTTTTTTTTTTTCAAAACCCTTCAATCACAAATTTCAATAAATAATAAAATCATAGGGCCTACTATGTTAGAGAAAAATCACCACGGGTCAAGTGAACCATAACTAAACAAGATAACATCAAGAAAACATACATTAGTCAGTGCAATAAAATTACAAGTGACGAAGTCACGGACGTGCGTGCCAAACTTATAACGGGCATGACTTGACTGTCTATTGTCTCCCAATGTGCATGTGCACGCTTAAATTATTATTATTATTATTAGCACCGCGTCTTACTACCCGTTCGGGTTATACGCACTTACGCTAATGTGTAATAGTAGGGTGATTGTGAGATGAAATGGAGGACCTACAGTTTAACGTGGGATCCGAACCACGGTGGAGGCCTGGCATTCCACACATTCACAAGATGTCTTGTCAGAGGTGAAGGAAGGGTTTGGTAATCAGATAAATCTGTGCCGGGACCGAGGATTGAACCCAGGACCCCCAGCACAAAAGTCCAACACCTTACCCCTAGACCGCCAGGTCACCCGCACGCTTAAAGATGGCTTCACTAAACAACCGCAACTCGTAACGAGCTATAAAATAATTCCAACATACTACCCATACTACCACATCTATTAAAAATTATATTATGTTACTATGTCTGATTTGTGTCCGCTAAATGACACCCAAGTATATAATGTAAACTTCCATTTCCTCCCCTGTTTAGTACCACACAGACAGCTAGTTGACTGGTCGCCTGGCGAGAACAATTTGTCTAAATCTTTCTCACTGCTACTTCCATCACCAACACCACCTATTTACACCACTAGCTGACCAAAACAAACCAAACAACTTTTTATTTTAGTTCAGCTAAGTACATATTAATTAACTTGCACTTTCTGAATCGAGCAATTCTAACAGCACACTACTTATTAACAAATTTAAATCTAGAAAAGACACAACATCCAGCCCCCAATAATTAATTGATCACTGTGAATGGGGAAACTCACATATCACCAACGATAAATTGTTCTGCCATGCCAGGAATCGAACCCGGGACACTTATTCAGCAGGAAAACACGCTATCGACTGTTCTAAGTAGTCGGACAATTAAACATCAGGAAGCTGACACTGGCATGGTGATGAATTGTTGAATGACTGGACTGCAGCTTGTAGCTTAACCATTTAAAAAGTATTTAGGCGATTGTATTGAAATTATTACACTTTAATCTAAAGTAAGTTATTAAGTCAAATATAAAAAAATCAAATACATATAAATTATGGTTTTAGAAAAATAAATTAATGAGATTTTATCAGTTAAAACATTTTAAAGCTAATTAAAAATTAAAAAATAATATATATTTAAAATCAAGACAAATTAGAATTATATTCTGAAAATTGAAAAATGATACCCGGACACGGGAATCGAACCCGGGACCTGCGGCATAAATAATAGCTTTAGCTATTTGAATCTTAAATATGCAATCTCTAACAATTATAATAATTGTACAAGTGGCAGCATTAAGCCAACTACTGAGTCAAAGGTGGCTGCGATATCTGATAGCGCGTGATCTTAAATAAAATTGCATATTTGTAATCGACGATTTCCGTATGTCTATCATAGAGACTGCCTTAAAATAGGATTGAAGAAAGACCCTGGGCATGGGACGATTCCTGGATAGCTCAATTGTTAAGGCATTGACGTACTAAACCAAAGGTCCTGGATTCAATTCCTGTGTCCATGTGTCATTTTTCAATTTTTAGAATATGATATTTAGACGGAGTGAGATTCGAACCTCGATCTTTCCGTCCTCAGCAGTCTATCTCAGGGGTTTCAAACTCATACCCTTGACAGGGCCACTTTCCAGTTTTGAAGGAACTTAGGGAGCTGCATGAATGTTAATAAATTTCTTATGAAATATCAACTTTACAAAACTAAATTAACGGCTTGGCACTAGATTGGGATATTATTTATAACTATCGATATTAAAAAAACAAATGCTTATTAATTTTGTTTCTATCACATTGTATCACTGAAAGCAATCACTTTTATGTAACAATATATTTCACTTGAATCTTAAAACCATCACATTTTACCAATTGAACATGATAAATAAAATATTACATTTTCTGACCAGAAAGGTGTACTCTTTTCTGTCACTAACTTATCTATATTTGGAATAATGTCCTTTGACCGGAGAAAGCTTTTCAAGGTCGAACACTATTGCCAGACGACACGACACGGTGGCCAGAGCTCTTGGATTCGACGTAGACAGTACAGTACATTACAGTTCTCATACCTTTTCGACATTCTTAATACTGTTTTATTCTTTGTAGTGTTTTGAGCATTACTATGTTTCTATTTTATTTTATTTCTTACAATATACTTGAAAAAAAAAGGGCAATTTATTTTTATTTTGTAATTATTCATGCGGACCGCGAGTTTGAGACCACTGGTCTAGCTCAACATTAAACTAGCGCATTAGCTACCGAGGTGGGTAATAAGAAAAAGCTAATTCCTATCAATTAGGATATAGGTTACTATTAATGCATATTATGTTATATGTAGCTATTATAGAAGAACATTTTAAAGGGAAATGCTCAGGCCCATATCAAATTTTGTTTTGCAAATTATCCAACAGCATATTTGTAAAATTCAATTCACTTATATTAGACTATAATAAAAAAAAAACTTTTCTCTCCTTCATTGAGTATCGAATGCAAAAACATTGTCTTCGACTCAAGTTAGAAAAACATTATGCCTTTAATCTATTGTAAACTATCAGTTATTATTATTATGGCCATGACTTGTGATTTGAAATAATGAATGATTGATTGCCTTTCAAGGGTGGGTCGAGGATTTTGCTGAGATGATAGGGG
>CABFVZ010002167.1:78888-136487 GCA_902151445.1 Timema monikensis
GTTGCCAGGAGCGGGGCAATATTTTCCTGAGGGAAGGAGGGGGGCATGGGCGCTCTCATGACCAGGCCAAGGGAAGTTCCCCCTCGGGAAATTCTGACCAAAAATACTTTAAAATTTGAGACTAATTTAGAAATTAATTAGAATATTTGAAAAAAAAAACTTCACATAAAATTCATCATTATGTTATCTCTACTTCCCAGTAGTCTCATCCCATTAAGATCAATTATCTTGGTTTAGAACACCCTAAATTTGTTTTCGTCATGTAAGGTAAAAGAGAATGTTTCACGCCCATATAGAACAACCAGTAATATTATTATTTTTTATATTCTAAGTTTTATATTCCTGGACAGCAGGTGAGATGTTAACAACTTCCTGACCAAGAAATAGCACGCATTTATTGATTGTATTATTTTCCTAATTTCCAATCTAATATTATTATTGTTAATTAAAATTGTTCCTAAATATTTAAACTTATCAACACCGTCAAATAATATGTTGTTTGCAGTAATTTATAAATTATCATCCCCAATCTGTTTTCTCTGTGATCATTTAGATTTTTCATCATCTACTTATAATCCTATTTCTTTACTAGTTTTTAGTAAAATGTTTGCATTTCTTCCAACAGCTTCCTTAATATTTCCCAACAAAGTTAAATCATCTGCGTATGTACCGTTTAATGTCAACCCTACCCTACTCTCTTGAATTATCCTAATATCATACTTTGCAGTTAGATTAAAATATAAAGAGCAAAGTGTACCTCCTTGTTTCAACCCATCATGTATTTTGAAAGTATCTGATAAGTGACATCCAACCCATACCCTGCCATGCCTATCAGTCAACCTAAATTAGGTTGACAATTTATTTTTTTCCTAAACTTAACCAAAATGTTGTATAATTTATTTCTTTTAAGTGGATTGTAGGCCTTTTTTTAAATCTATGTATAACTGATGAACTCTCATGTAGTATTCCCACTTTTTTTAAATATTTGCCGAATAGTAAAAATCTGATGTTTTATTTAATCAAAATCCACACTTATGATCCCAATTATCTTTTTGCATCTGACGTTGATCTCATTAAAATTATGTAAGAAAATGTGTATAGCATGTTGGCAGTAGTGAAATACCTATTTAGTCATTACTCAGTTATATCCTCCTTGAAAATGAGTATTATAATAACGTTCATTCTTGTAAGTAATATCTCATGGTTTCATATGGAACATAGCAATTTATGAATTTCTATGCTAACTTTTCACCAGCTACTTTTATTCACTCTACTGGAATTGTATCGATACCAGGAGATGTATGGTTCTTTAACTACCTAATGGCATCTTTGACTTCACTTAGACTTGGATCTAGGACCAGTGCCTCAGCGGTATGAATTTCAATAACCTCTCCCAATTCAGATCCTTCATGAACATTTAAAATATGCCTGAAGTGTTTGTTCCATCTACCATCAAGTTACCATTCTCATATTTTAATAAATTGGACCTAGTCTGATAGTTTTTCCTGTATCCGTTAATACCTAAATAAGGTTCTCTGATATTCTGATTTTTACTATTTTATTCTATCTCGCTAATGTTACACCTCAAATACTCTTTTTTGTTTCTGAATAAGGCAGTAACCATCCTTTTTGCATTGCTAAATGTGTTTAAGCTCAACTCACGAGGACTTTCTAAACAATGTAAGTTTAGGGCAGCAAACATTTAAAATTTCAATTTGATATCTATTCTTATATTCACCGTCTGCCAGTTTTATTGCAACATATATTTTAAGATTGCCCATCTGATTTCCCTTTTTTGTTACCAACATACATCCCCGAAATTTTGTTACTACCAACTATGCTAAATTAAAAAAATATATTAATATTTAAAAATACATCTGCCCTATGTGATATTCATGTTTACATTACTAATTTTAGCAAGTTATTACATTTATAAAATTGTGGGTCAAAAGTGAAAATGGAGTTTGCTTACTTTATAATGATAATAATGGTAATCATTGAAGTTTGAGGTTAAAGGTAGGTTTTAAAAACAAAATCACATTTAAAAAAAGCCTGTTCAGAGCATTTATTAATTCATTAGATAGTCATGTTTATACCTACAATGGATCCTACTTTTACAACCAAGACTAATTCAATTTCACATTAATCTTACAGCAATCAGCGACCATACGCAAACCTGTTTGATAAACAAAGTATGGGTACCATATTGAAGAGAACATAAAAGTGAAAATAAATCACAAAAAACCAATAATATAATGACATAATTTAAGTTAAACGAGTGTTTAAATAAATTAAACAAAATGTTAGAAAATTGAGATAAACAGAATATTCACATTAAATTTATCTAATTTAAAATATGCGCACAAAACCATTTAAGAATCTGAAATTAGTCAAATAAAGGTGTACCAATACTCATTCATGAACCTATTTATATGTTGTATCATTCTTTTACAGTTTTATTTTCTTTCGGATTTCACAATCCTTGCTTGTTCACTGGTAGAAATGTAAAGTGTGAACTGTACTCGTCTTTGAATTTTAAGTCATATTGTTTTCGTTCCCTTTTAATTAATCTTATCCCTCTTTCCTATCCCTCCTTTCATATCTAACAAAATGTACCTAAAGATATGAAAAGGTATTTAAGCAAATCAAAGTATTAATGAAAAAACTTAGTGACAGAAGTATTATTATTATTATTATTATTATTTAGCACCACGTCTTACTACCCGTTCAGGTTATACGCTTAAGTACTAATTACTCTAATGGATTAGGAATCGGGAAGGTTGAATTAAAGTAAGTGAACCCACATTTGCGTGGAGGGATAGTGGAAAACCATTTAGAAAAAAAAGTTCACCCGACCGAGATTCGAACCTCGATCTCCCCGTCCTCAGCAGTCGGACTCAATATGACTAGCGCGTTAGCCAACTACGCCACCGAGGCGGGTGTGACAGAAGTAATGTTAAAATAAAATATAGATATGTTACTAATCATCATAAACTCTTTCATGCCTATGGCCGAGTCAGTTTATTAAAATTCTTTAATCTTCCTCTTTCTTTCAACCATTGTTATTCTTTTACTTGCTTCCATTCTTCTTTGTTCACTTACATATTTTCTGTTAACTGCTCTTTAAATTATTTCTTGATATCCCTTGCAGTCTTTTCCCTGCATATTTCATCTCTTTGACCTTCTCTCCTTTTCCATCCACATTACATGCCCATATCACCCAAGCCTTTCTTCCTCTACTCCTCAAGTACTCCCTGTAACCCAACTCTTGGCCACACACCACTTCATTCCTAATCCTGTTCCTCCTCGTGACAGCTAAAACGCTCTTAACAAACTTCATTCTTATGGTCTTAATTTTCCTTGTCTCTCTTGGATTCACTGTAAATGTTTCTGTTGCATATGTGACCATAGGTACAAGGTACGCCCTGTACAACACAACCTTACAATTCAAGGTTACTTCTCTTCTCCATAGCAGGTCTCTTACGCACCTATAGAACAACTCTCCCTGCTGTCATCATCTCATTAAATCCTCTCTATTCCCAACTTTCTCCTCTATCATGGCTCCACAATATTTTATATTCTGTAGCTTTCTACTCTACTTCATCCAACTTTATAGTTTAACTGGGTTTTACCATCTTCTTTGTCATTACCATCACTTCACACTTCACTATACTAAATTTCATTCCACATTCTTTCCCCTAATTTCATTCCTGTAGCTATTCCTCTTACTTCTCCCCCCATACCATAAAGTCATCAGCAAACATCCAGGTTTTCATTCTTTAGTCTCCAAGTTTTCCTGACACTTTATTCATGACCATTTCCATTACCATTACAATTAATAGTGGTGAAAGGGCACTCCCTGTTTAGTACACATTTACAAATAATAGTTTGAAGTCATATATATGTCATTCACGAGCTAAGTTCACCTGGATGACAGCTCAAAATGTTACTAGAAGTAATCCCTAATATATCACTATGCCAACAGCTGACATCTATCACTTTGGATGACTAATGAAAACAGATGGTAATATATTAATGTGATAGTTAACCACAGTAATTTAGGCCAATATTATTTATATATTTATTTGAGGTCAGACACAAAGTTTATTTATAGTTTTATTCCCCTTAAAAAAATATTAACACCACTTTCACAAAAACTTCTAACAAACATAGCTTCAAAATGGCGGGTGACGAATCTAAATCATATGATTGAACATAACGGTAAACAAGTTTTTTACAATGATGCAGACACGCAGTTGATGAAAATATTTTAATCAGTTAAATATTTCAAAATACGATAAAATAATCATAAAATCATTTATTGTATGTAAAAAAATTACAACAATTTTCTCTTTTCCAAGTAAATACGATACCAGTATTAAAAGATAGTGATGTGTGCACTATATTACACAAAATCAGTAACGTTCCAAAACTAAAAATAAGTACTTTTAATTATGTTTAAAATATTGTTTCGAGTTGAATAAAAAGAAATTATTTAAAAAAATTAAATAGTATGAGAAAACTTAAATTTACGTTATTTTAAATGTAATATATAACAGGTAATTAAAGATCTATACATTTATAACAAAACTGTGATCTTTTACAAGTGTTGGCAACCTAAAACCTAAACATATAATTTTCGAACTGTCATCCAGGTAAAAACCTATCGTGAACGGAATATAACTATATAGGTCTCTAAACACAAGATTACAATATTTATTTTTAATACATTGTTCTATAATGTATCCGGCACCTTAGCTCAGTCGATAGCGTGGCTGCCTACTCAGCTAAGGGTCCCGGGTTCGATTTCCGACATGGCCAAAAATGTATCATTGATTATTTAGGCTTACCCTTTCAGTGATAAATTAATGGCCGGGGACTGGATGTTGTGTCTATCCCAGTCTAAAGATAAATTATAAGGCATATGAAGCAACGACAGGCCTAGCAAGCCGGTAGGGGAAAATATATGGCTTGAATAAAAAACTGACCCAGGCCAAAGGCTGCAAACAGTAATGAATGTGTGTGTGTTCTAAAATGTGCTAAAACCATAAAGCCGGAAAAAACTGTTTGAAATTACACAATGCAAAAGAAAACAATTCATATTGAGTATTATTCCAATAAAAATTACTCCTTTAACTTTTATTGAGTGATTTTTAATTGCCTTTTCCGTATACCAAAATACTACTGAGAGCATATTAGTTAATAACTTTACAAATATAAAAGTAGTTTATGATTTAATTACCACATAAAAAGTGCACTTCAATTTCAATAGGAAGAGACTTGTGTAACAGCTAGAAAAGTTACCAATATCTAATGGCCAACTTTATTATATATGTTTTAGTAGGGATTTAGCCACATCTAAATATCATTTTCTGAAAATTTAAAAATTACACCTGGACACAGGAATCGAACCCGGGACCGGGACTGTACTAAGCCAAAGGTCCCATGCTCGATTTATGTGTTCAGGTGTCATTTTTCAGTTTTCAGAATAATTTCGTATTTTCTAAAAGGACCTATGTAAATTGATTTAAAATTAACATTTAAAAATGGTTTCCAATGTTTAAACACCATTTACAAACAGTCCACTTTATTGTGGAAGAATAAGTTGAATGTGACTTCTAGAACTTAATTTCAGACAATACTCAATGTGCATATTTTGTTTATGTATATGGGTCCATGCCCTACTCACCAAAATTAGAGTTAGAAAAGGCACTCAAACAAACAAAACAATGCAGACATGAAGATACACTAGAATATATTTGCTCTACTCATGTATTACCTACAAACACCAATTTAAAACACTTCTAGGGTCAAGTGCACTACGAGAATAATGTTTGAACTCCTGAGTGTCTGGTTTGACACCTGGTTAGTGTGCACTCTATTTTAATAAAAACTAGAGTTGGGTCAAATCCAAATCTTGGAACACACATAAACATAAGAGGAGATATAAATATAATAAAATAATAGAAAATATAAGTAATAATTACATGTTAACATTCTTTATTATAATCCATTCATTATAACATTCATACATTCAGTTAAGTGTTAAATTAATGATCTGGGGCCTGGTTGTTAAGTTCATTCTATAATTATAATTGGTTCTGAACCAACAATAAGTAATATTAGAGAGTTTTAAAACAAATTTCACTTGAAAATTTGAAAAATATTTTTTTTAAGGATTTTAGTCTCGAATAGGAAATTTTCTTAAATCCTTAAATCTTGACAATATTTAAGAATTAGAGGGATTTAAAGTATTCGAGACCTCACTCCTAGTTAAAACACCCATACCATTTGTATTTTTATTTATTTTTTATCATATATTACTAGCCTGTAAACTTGCTAACTTTCAGGCCAAACAGAGGGTACAAGTGGTTCAAACTGAACCAAGGCAAATGTGAATCTGACCAGAGACAATGTGGGTCTTGCTTGCTTGGCCTGTAACTTTTTTTTATTTTTATTTAATCAAGTAATGAACAGATTTAAACATCTAATTTCTGCTAAGTCTCAGAGTAATTCCAAAATATCACACAAATATTACATACTACTATATAATCAAGAGTTTACTCTGAAAATTCCTCACACTTGCAAACTTTTTTATTTTCTTACAAAAACAAAAATTACCAAAATCAGATATATTCAGGGTCAATACCCATAATATAAGATTATAAAACTAAACACATTATTATTTATCCTGCATTATTTCAATGATGAGAGAAACTGACACATTTTAATACTTGATTTATATCATACTTTACCTAAAAATAGAATATATTTATTGGGTGACACTTTTTCCCATATTGTATTAAACCAACTGTGAAATAAGATAGCTCACAAACACAAAAGATAATTTAATTTATCTTCTGTTAAAGAGCACTCATTTATTACTAAACAACAAGAGTGTTCTTTGAAGAAAAGAAATTGATCAAAAGTTATTGAAATAAAGAAGAGCCTAAATAGTTTAGAATTAAATGAATTAATATATAAACAAACAATTTAATGTTATTTCATATTTATTAATTTATTTTGACTAAAACAATTCATGAAATAATAAAGGTGAAACATTTTATATTTTAAAATCACAAATATTAGACAAATTACGAACCTCAGAGGAAATATAAATATAATGAAATAATAGAAACACAATGAAATCTCTTAATAGCAGACACCTTTTGGGGTAAAAAAAAAGTTCATTATTAACAAGTGTTTGCTATTTGGAAATTAAAAAAAAAAATCCTGTTTAATCCAAATGATCCCATATACTGTTAATATTAGCTACAACAATTTAATCAGTGTACTTTTCACTAATGTATGCAGGAATGATTGCATAATATTGTATATAACTTACTGTATAGATTGCATATAATACATAGAATACACAAACAAGAATAAATGTAAACAGTAAGTCTTCTTTACTGTATATGTGCGCAGAAGCATGAACTAAACTGCTGGGACAACCTTCGCTGATGGCTTGGTGGGAACTAATATCTTGAAGTACAGTAATCAATACTAAACAGGCTATTTTAGGAACTTTCCCTGAAGGGGGAGGGCAAAACTACTCAAACTTTTAGAAATACAATGCCATTCCTACAGTAAAATAGTGAATTTAGAGTGGTGTTCGTGAACATTATTGAGAAAGCTGGTTATTGGAAAGTTGTTTCACCTTAAGAGCCAATAATATTTAGTCATGGGAATTTAAACTGTCCGTTATAAAGAAAAATCCACTATTTAGAGGTGTCTGTTAAGGAAAATTTCACTGTAGTAACTAGAGGTTAATATTTTTTATTATAATATAATCATTATAAGATTCATATTTTCACTCTTAAATTACTGGTCTGGTGCCTAAGTGTTGAGTTTGTCCTATAATTAAATTATGTTGCTTCTGAATCACCAATAGGCATTATTAGAGCTTAAAACCCAATTTCAACGGAAAAAATTAAAAAATAAATAAGGATTTGAGTCTTGAATTTGATATTTTCTTTGAATCTTGAATATCCTTAAGGATAAAAGATTCTTGAGGATTCAATGGTCACTATCCCTAATTTTGTTATATAAAAGAGATCCAATCACTATTTCTTTTGTAGAGTGATACCATATTCTTTAATACATAAAAAATTGACAAGTATGAAATGATAAAAGATGGGATGATTTTATTTGCATATTAAAGGGTTAGTTATGCTTTGACCAGCAATTTCAATAATACTTCTTAGCCTAAATAATTATTAACTTTAAGCTAATCCACAGCAATGTAGTTTAAAAAAATGCTAACAATCTTATTAACAAGAAGTAACTAAGGCTCAAAATACTTATTATGTACACAAAATTATAGTAAAAACAGTTTGAGCAATTTTTTATGTCACAAAATTATGTTGGACAGAACTACTAAAAATAGATAAATAGAATGTAAGAATTTCCAAAAAGTCAAATATATATACAAAATATAAATTTTTTCCCTACAAATAATTGAACTTCAATTATTGAATAGTGAATTAATGTCCTTTCAAATAAAAGCTTATAAATAATAAGTGATAAAAAGCAATTTTGCTATTTTTAATACAAACAATTTTTTTTTTTAATTCGAAACATTCTGTTAAAAATGTAAGCTTATCCACTGTATTAAATGTTGTTCTTTGCTCTTGTAAAACAAATTTTTTTCTAAATATAGGCCTAAATACTTTTCATCACTGCAATATTTAGTTCCATAATCAATTTGTGTGGTCACAAATTAAATTTGTTTTTGATAAGAATTACAGGCTAGTATCTGGAACCTTCTAGTGATAAATATACAATATGTAGCATTAAATATATAAAGATTATTCCATATTTAGCATGTTAAGTAGTTTATAATTAGAACTTAAGGATTTGAGTTAAAAAAATAATTTATTTTCGTTCTTCACAAATTAATTTGCAAACACAAGCAATTAAAGATGAATACATACCAACAAATCTTAACACTACTATTTAAATATATATCACAGTAAAAATGTCATATTACTTTCATAATGAATATATTTTTATGGATGAGTTGGTTCAGTTTTTATATTTAGGTTCCAGTGGCTCCTCAATCTAGAGCTTGAACAGATTATCCATTCCAAAAATGTAGCTTATGAGCTTTCTATTTCAATAAGTTATAAAAATAATATACAATTTTTTTTATCTACAGTTTTACACGCAAATATTCTATTTAGCATAATATAGAAGATTCTTTTTCTGAAACCTATAGCTAGTGGTTAGAAATGCAATTTTTAAATATTTTTTAGAAAGCCAGTGAGTTAACATTAGGTGAACCAAGAACCGAAGTAATAAAACCAGCATTGGAACCAACTCATTATTAAAATGTGTGTATACAGCGAGTCTTTGACTTATATGTATTAGTTATGAGGATTCATAGATATGTAGTTGCATAAATTTGATTTACAACACAAAAATCCTTCTATCAAGTTCCACTTCAAACATAATAAATGGCTTTCCTACTAAGCTTACGCATAGCTGATAGTGTTAACACCATTTTGTTTGTTTTAAAAGTAATGACGTTTCTTTTTCTCAAAATTTTATTTTAATATGCAGAACATGTTTAGCTTTAATTATCATTTTAAACAAACATATAGGTCAAAAATACATAGTATTTGAACACCATTTGACTTTTTCGATTTTTAAAATTGCGCGGAAACCTCCAAAACCAATTAACTACAAAGTCGAGGACTTAGTATGTGTATTTTACAATGTTTATCATACATTCACAGTTATATTGGGTGTTCACATCTTAGCAGGCTAGACCTGTTTAGTTTTAAAACAGTGATTGACTAGAGGGGTGTTGTGATAAATTAATAATACCTTTCAATAAACATTTGTTTGGGTTAGTCAAATAAGGCCATTAATCAAATAAAAAACCTCTCGCATTTTTATGCCGCTCGGTGAGTAAACAAACAGTTTAAAATAAATCGTTGAAAGGTCACTAAAGCATGCTTTATTTTTAACATAGACTTCAAGTTGATTATTATCTTCTTATTACAAACAATAATTAGTAATATAGACAAATTACTTCCAAAATCATGTTTTGGGGTACAGATAATTAAAACATAATATCTGATTAAATAATACCTCAAATTTTTACTTTCGGTCCATGGAATTTGTATGAACAACATTATTGCCATGTTTAAAATCTCAATCCTATGTTTGAAATGCTAAATAGAAATACACTTTCAAAATGATTTTATTTTATAATTACATATCTTTTAAAGTGGAAAAGGTAATCCACAAAATTATTTGATGCTGGTACTAAGTGATAATATTTGCTCTAATTAGAAGTTAACAGTTTAGTCATTGACATCATCCTTACCCTGGTGGTAATAACTTCTTTTTTAGATACTCAACTTGTTCAAATGAAGTGAAAATATTTTATTTGTGTCAAAAACACTACACACAAAACCAAAATGGTTTGCTAATAAGACCGTATGATTATATTCTAGCTGTAAACTAACAGCTTTTCTTAAAAGTGTGCATGTCTTAGGCCCAATCTTATACTGTCACATTGTTATTCTATTCGTTAGGGCTTAACATAAGGTTAGGTGATAACAACCACTACTTTGGATTTTGTAATGTTTGGTTAGAGCTAATGTCCACATTAAAGTGCTGGTAAGGTTAATGCAAGGTCTACATTCCGGTTAGCAAAAATAACATCCAAATTAACAACCCCAAGGAAGTTTTTTTTATGTTTTCGTTTGGACAAAAATTAAGTATTAAAGATTCTTGAGGGGATTGAACACCAATTAGAATAGTTTATTTTCAATCATTTGTTTGTATTTATCTATTCATTCAATCAAACACCTTTCCTCATCTTTGCTAAAATTTACACTTTGTTCACGTTTATGATTTTCAAAAGTATATTCTCTATGGTAAAATTAAGCCAATCAAAAGCTTTGAAAAGATTCTAGCATTCTGATAAAGTTAACGATAAGAACTAAAGGAAAGCACCTGTTCATAATTTGACAAGCACATAAAAATAGTATTGTAAAACACAATACAAAGTTTAACCAATGGTTAGACTTTATAAATAGTTAAGTAACGATGACTTTGACGAGACATTGTAAGATCGGTCCTTAAGTATTTATTCATGTCAAGTAAAGCCAAGCTTTATATCCTTAGAAACAAACATTAACAAGTTTAAAATGTTAACATCAGAGATGGATCAAATTAATTTTTTCTTGAATATGAAAATAGAATTTGAATAATGATTTTACCTACAAATCTCAAATATAGCATATGTATCTTTGAAAACATGATATGAATAAAAGGTTAATTTTTCCACATTGGTATGAATTTATTTATTTTTCAATTCTGATTCTGTTCCCACTAATCATTAATTTATTATAAAGAGTAGATGGTGTAGCTAATCGGTACAATTTCTGGTTATAATGGGAATTCTTATTCAATTAAATGGAAATTAAGGAGTTGATATTAGGGGTGTGCAAAGCTTCAAACTTTGATGTGGCTTGAAACTTTAGTTCGACTTCAAAACAAATGTCAGCTTCGACTTGGCTTAAAAAAATTATGGCTTCAACAATTACGAATCTTTGCCAATAAAAATCATGACAGCTAAAATACTCAATTTATGGTCAGCTAATTCCATTCTGAGCTGTTATATACATTACAAACTAATATTCTTATGGAAAAAATTTTAAAAGTTATTGATGATTGTAAGTTGTGATAATAACTTAGAATAATTGTAATAAAATTATGTAAACTAGTACAATATATTTTTCCAAGCATAAAACAACTAGCAAATAAATATTCAAACTTTCAGCTCCAAGAATATTTAATATATTCAATTCGAGTTTGAATTGTAAAAGGGCACACCCCTATTTGGGGTTTATAATTATGTTAGGCTAAGCCACTAGTAAGCAGCATAATATACCTTATAAAAAATATATAATTCAAAATTGAAATATAATTTATTCAGGTCTCGAATCAGAATTTTTTTCAAATCCCCAAATCTTTAATATCCTCAAGGATTCGAGAATACAGATGAAGCATCCTTAGATACCATACAACCATTAGCTGTATTGAGCATTTAGTAGGTTTTGTAGATTTGAACATTAATGCCCGCACAGAACTCCTCCTTAAGAGCGTTCATCATACCAGACCCAACTCGGCTCACGTGTGTGTGTGAGAGAGAGAGAGAGAGATAGAGTGAGTTAGGAGAGTTAAAGGGAATAGATGTATGATATTCCAGAAAGATGTGTGGTGCATTCGTATCTGAACGATTACTCAAAATTTTCTGCGGTGATGATGTGGGACAAAGCGACAAAATTTCTTGTTAATAGCTAAAGTATCTCCCCATTATGAAAGATTGAAGATATGTACACAATGATTATCTGTGGAGCCATTTTAAATTGGGCAAAAACAGACTTTTCAATGCAGTTTTTTTATCTAAACATTATTTAATATTTCAACAATGTTCAGAATTAGTAACTTCTATTAACTCTTTATCTCCATTAATAATTAATCAGAAATGATCCACGTGCAATAGTGTTCATGTAGATTGACGATTTCTTGCCGAATGTGCCATAGAGTTGATTGGCATGTGATGCACGCTCTTAAGCTGACTGCCCTGCCCTCAAGTATGCTCACTATTTATAGATCATAAGTAGTTTTACATCATTATAACTTAGAAACAGACTCATTTATATTTTAAATATTACAATATTGTATCTTAACAAAGCAATGGGTCATGTTACTCTACTTTTGATCACATGCATATACCAATCTTGCACAACAGTATTTAGAATGCACTTTGTTTAGCAAACAAACTATTTAACATCAAAAAAATAATAGCTTCAGTAGTAAATTACAAAACTAGAGATAAATGGAATACATTTTCTTTAACCCTTTTTGCTAGATTGTGAGACTACACTATGAAAATTAAATTTTATATAAGTACCAAATATATAACTACATTGAAAAAAATAACACAGATATACTCTTTTTTTATTGTTACTTTATATATGACACATCTTCTTGAACTGGTTTTATTATGCTGTTTATAAATATGTCTTCAAAATATTTTTAAAACCCTCAGTTTAAAATAAATATGCCATTCATAAAAGTCATATTGTTAATACACATATGAAAATTATATTGCTACGGACTTTTTTTTTGTTAAATTTAGCCGATGGCGTCTATTTGTAATTAGTCTCACAAATCAATGATAATACCTCAGTAGTATTCTGCCCACTTGTTTAACATTTCAATTTCCTTCATTCTGTTTTTTCATAACAGTGATGTCTTGCACTCTCCATGTTTGTCAGTAGACGCATTAAGATTTTGTAGAAATAAATTTAAATGTGAGTTTAAAAAAGTTAATCTTTATAGACGTGTTGTACCACATTGCTTTATATGATTGAAGCAGTTTTGTTACAATTTCCTGGTGGTTGTCTGCTTCATTGTTTCCTGAGAAATTGCTGCAGACATCTTTGAATGATGTTCAACTTCATTCAGAGTAGAATCCAATGTTTTATCTGTAACAGGTTTCCTTAGCTAAGGGCTAGCGAAAATCCCTTTAATATTTGCCTCACTCAATCAAGGAATTTCTGCCACAGATATTTAAAAAAAAACAAAGACATACTTCTTAATGATTTTGATAACATATCTTACTGGCCCAAGTTTTATATGAAGTGGTGGTAAGATTATTATTTTTTTTTTTTAAGAATCAACTATGAGATTGTGAACATATTTTTCACATGGGGTCAGTTTCTGACCTTTTTCTTTCCATGTTCGACTGAGTAGTTCTTGTCCTTCACTCAGCTAATCCATTTACAAATAAAGCACTAATACTTTGTATATACTAATTGCATGCCTAACAAGAGTGGTATAGCTTTCAGGTTACCTTATATGTTCCATCAGTTCTTGTTGCAGTAGTTAATTTTATCAAGTAAGTGTTTCATTTCTTCCTTTGTGTGCTCTGCTTGACATATTGGTATAGAGCAGGGTACAACAACCTTATTTGGCCAAAGAGCCACATTTTTGCATCTTAGAAAACTTGTGACACTCAAAGAGCCACTCAAACATTTTACTTATATGATTGATGGGATGTGTTATTAAAACATGCATTTGTAATAGAATAAGTCACATTTATTTAAGCTTAATCATACTCAAACAGCTTTCATTAGAATTTTTATACTAGCTAGGTAAGTATGTAGATAAGTAAATACTTGATTTGATTCTTGGCTCTGGCTTTGGATTTTGGTGACACAACCAAACAAATTAATGTAAAATCTGACCCTGCATTTCTTTACATAACTTGAGTGATATCTGGTGTATGGTTAGTAATTTTTAGTTTAAGGTATGATTCAAGATTCTCTTCATGAAGGCTTCTCCTTAGTTTACTTTTGATCAGTTCATATTAGAGAATGTTTGCTCACGATAATATGTTGATCCAAAGATGGCCAAAATTCCCAGTGCGTATATTTTTAACAGGCAATATCACTCTGGCAGACTGTTCCAAGTGTTGAATATCACTTGATCCCGCCGTTGTAATTTTGATAATTAAGACCATTTATGTTGGGCAGATAACAGGCTTTGTTGTCTTTCACGACTTTCCAGAGCTGCATCAAAGTCTTAAATTTGTTACTCCACAACTCTTTTGATGCGAGACCCAATAACTGGAGCTCAAAATCAGCTTGGCTTACAATGCCAGCAAATGCTGAAAAATGAAGATTATCTATTTCTGATTCCAATGGCTTTATTAAAAACGACAGAGTAGCAATCTCTGAACTCCTCAAATCGTTTTTCAAATGATTCACTCATTTGTTTGACTGCATCTGCGAAAAATTCATAATCACTGCCACAATGTGTGCCCTTATGATATTTCTTCACTTGCGTGGATTGTGGATTTTCCTTTGCAAGTTCATGTGGAACAAAATAAGTTTTTGCTCGAAATAAATAACTACTTCTAAGAGAGAAAATGCTATGTTTCCTTGCTGTTGCAGCTTTACATTGAGTTTGTTTAAGTGTGCTGTCATATCTACCAAAAAATAAAATCTCTGAAACCAAAGATCATAGACAATTAGAGATAGTGCAGGCCTTCATAATTTAAAAACGTTTTTATTTCAGTAAAGCAGGATGAAAATCGATTAAGCACCTTACCTCTTGAAAGACAACGCACTTTATGATGCAGTGAAAGGAAAAGACATCATGGTCAATATGCTTTTTAAAATAAGTTACAGACCCTTTATGTTTTCCTGCCATGCTTGGCGCTCCTCCATCTGTAGAAATAGATAACATTTTATTTAGATCTGTATATATTTTTTTAAACATCTTATTACTGCCTTTGTTATGTCTTCACCACAGGTTTAACCTTTCAAAGGTATCAAAGCAATTATCTCTTTCTGAGGGCCTGTAGAAGTACTGTATCTGCCCAGAAAACCCAGTTGTGCTCTATCATTTATATCACAAGACTTGTCCAGTGCTATGGAAAAAAAATGTTGAGCTTGGAGTTAGGTCTTTTGTTTGCTGAGAAGTAAAATTTTCAGCCATCTTTATGGTTCGATCCTGCACTGTTTTAGCAGAAAAAGGTGTAGCTTTGATTTTTCATGTATGATTTCTTCTTTATTTTTTAAATCACAAAAAAGTTCTTCAGACAACTTCATAAAGAATTCGTTCAAATATTCATTGTCTGTGAAGGGTTTTCCCCGCTGCTACAAAACTCACTGAAGTAACAATGTTTGATGAATTCATACAGTTCTTGAACATTGATGTTGATTGTTGCATTTGGGACTGAAGTTCCTGCACTGCTTTTGCTCTTGAAACACTCTCTGGATAGATATCAGAAACTTATTTGTGCTAGGTAGTAAAATGTCTTTCAATGTTAAACGTTGTATTAATTGACATCTTTTCTTTGCAAATAAGACACATCGGGAGTCCATCTGAATTTTGCATAAACGCAAAATTTTGAGTCCACTCTGGCCTAAATTCATGAGGTTTGTCACTCAATTTTCTTTATTTTCACTTTGTAGTCATTTTAAAGCTCAATCACTTGATTTGATTGACACCTAATCAAAATCACAAAGCAACAACAACAAAACATCAACACAACACGCACAATGTTTGACACTTTCACAAAGCAAAACCTCAACCGATTAACTCTGCTGCTACACAGCGCTAGCGCACAAGTGGAAGGGTACAGGGTAGGGAATACAAAACAAAACACCAACATGACACGTGCGATGGTCAACACTTTGTTGGTGAAATAGAGAGAACCAGTTGTGCAGATTTTTTCTATTTACCAAAATTTGTATTTTTGTTTAAAAATTAACATTTATAAAACCTTGTAGAAAAGAGCTGCGAAAACAGGTCAAAGAGCCCCATGCCCTATGCAGGTTGCCGAGCCCTGGTATACAGGAATATATACTTTTTGCCATTGTGAAGAAAAACTGCTATTTGAATAAGCTTTAGTGAATTAATGAAATGTCTCTACTCTTGGTATCGAAATATTGTCTAACAGCAACCACAATCTTATCAATATTTGTACAGTAAAGAAACCCACAACCTTAGGTAAAATAGCTTTAAGGTCATTCGAACTTCAAAATTTTATTGCATTATTTTAATAAGTGTATAAATATAAGCTATAAATATTGATTCATTGATTTCAAATCATTACAGTTCTTGAGTTATAAGTAGTCAATGTATGGGGATTAAATTTATTCTAGCTAGACATGCATATGAAGTATTTACAATATTTTAAATAAAATTAGTTTTTAATTTATAAGCTATTTAATAGTTGTAAAATTATATAATTTTTGATCTTATAAAGTACTTTTCGTTTTATACCCCGATATTTGATTTTATATCATTATACGTACATAATGTTGCTATTTAAAATTTGTTTGGCTTATTAGTCTAACTCTACTCTCTTATTTTATTATTTACACCGTGTTGATCAATGCAAACATATATTTGTTATGTCAATTTCCTGAATCTTCTTGCTTTGACTGTACCTACCAATAACCTGGTCTCCTACTAATGACTCATCCTTAAGTGCTTTTTTTTAGTACCGTGTCTTACTATCCAAGTGAAGAGTTGTGACATTTATTTTGTCTCTTTTTATTTCCTTTAGTAATTTGGCATTTAAATAGTATTTTACTGTGTTAGTTTTATTCTTCAACTCAAAGTGTCAAAGGAACTCATCTCTTGGTACATCAAAACGCGTATTGATTTTAAAACTATTGTTTATTTGAATATTACAATTAACTTCATGAATGTATAAATATATATATAATTTTTACTTTTATTACTAGTTGTAAATTGAAAATAAACCTATTGTTTATCCGAATATTACAATTAACTTCATGAATGTATAAATATATATATAATTTTTACTTTTATTACTAGTTGTAAATTGAACATTAAAAATTATATAAAATCTTAAAAGTTTTGAAAATATATCTAATGTAACATGAGTACTGCATTTATTTAAGCATTTTCTAAAAAAAATCATAGTCTTGCGTGTTTATTGAACATGGATAAGCTCAACCCTAAAAATCAACGTGCATCAAGACCAAGAAAAAAAAAAGAAAAAAAAAAAAGGCGAAATCAAATAAGAATCAATATAAACTTAAAACAATGAAAGATTTGATCTACGATGTTCTTAGGTGCGTACAAGGCCATATACAGGGGGGTGGGGGGTTGAGGGTTCAAACCCTCCTCGAAATTTTATGAACAAAATATATATGGCTTTCTTTATGGTTCAACAATATCAAAATTAAGATACAAGTACAAATTTGGAAGCTGTGTAACCATAAAAAGCATGTCAGGGAGCTTCTAGAATAATTTAATATTTATAATTTGTCCTAGCCTCTGGAAAATAGGGGTTTATGTTGGAAAAAAATAAACACACTTCAGATACCTTCTAGAACTGTTTATCACCTTTTAAAAAAAATTCTAGCTTCTGGCAATTGGGGGATGTTTCCACCAAACCCCCCATGACATTATTGGCTGGCTACAGCCTTGGGTACGTAATAAACTCGTAACAAATGTAGGAGATATTTATGGGGCGTAAATATCATTTGCTAAAGACATTGTAGCTCCCTACTTGTTGGAGTTGGTAAGGAACTATCTCATACATTTAAATTAACCACAAAGAGTTTTGGTTTGAATTACGGCTTCCTTAAATAATTACTAATGAATATCAACACACAAGCTGCAAATCATTTTAATCACGGGAATGTCCGTATGTAGGAGACCGCTGTTGTTTGTTGTTCCGGGGCCTTGTTACCAGTGGTTCATAATATTCTATTGCTTTATGTCCCGGGGCTTTGTTACTACTGGTTAATAATATTCTATTTTATATCCCAGGGCCTTGTTACCACTGGTTCATAATATTTTATTTTATGTCCTGGGGGCTTGTTACCACTGGTTCACAATCTGCTATTACTTATGTCCCGGGGCCTAGTTACCAATGGTTGAAAATATTCCATCATTTGATATCCCGGAGCCTGGTTACAAGTGGTTCATAATATTTTATTGATTTTTGTCCCAGGGCCTTGTTATTAGTGGTTCATATTATTCCATTATTTGATGTCTTGGGGCCTTGCTACCACTGGTTCATAATATACTATTGCTTGATGTCCTGGGGCCTGGTTACATGAGTAGGATACGACTTGTACCAACTGGTTGAACTCATGCCTATGCGGACAAAATTATCGACAGCCAAATGGTTAACCCAAAAAGGACCAACTTAGAAAATTGATGCCTTATTAATGATGATTTTAATCCACAAAATTAGCGTATAACCCGAATGAGTAGTAAGATGCGGCGCTAAAAAAAAATCCCCTAAATTGGTTTTTTTTCCCCTTAGCTTCTCGCTCCCCGTTTCAGCTATATGCAGAATTAGAAATGCGAATGACCCATTGGACCATGTGACCACAAATGTGGGTATTTAATAGAATTATAAATTTTATTAAAAAAAAAATCATAGACTTTACTTGTTATTTTCCATCTATGATTTTGTTGTCGAACACATTGTTTGCAATGTATTAACTTGTCAGTCAATTGGTCAATCCATCTAGACTTTTGTACACAAGTAGGTCCTCTCATGTCAAACAGTTGTATATCTTATCACATGGTCCTAAACGTGTCGATCACTTGACACACTCAAGCTTTGAAATATTTTTATTTATTTGGTCAACCACTTGGCTGTCGATCACTTATGTATAAGCTTGTCGACCAGTTGGTCCTAGTCTTGTAGGCCACTTAGCCTAAGTTTCAATCAAACATTTTTACAGCTTTTCGGTTAGTTTATAAAATGCCAATCATGAGCTCTGTTAACTATTATAATAATAACAACAAAAAGTAATACTTTTTTTACTACAAATTATTATTATTATTATTATTATTATTATTAGCACCGCATCTTACTACCCGTTCGGGTTATACGCACTTACGCTAAAGTGAAATGGTAGGGTGATTGTGAGATGAAATGAAGGACCTACAGTTTAACGTGGAATCCGAACCACGGTGGCGGCCTGGCATTCCACACATTCACAAGATGTCTTGTCAGAGGTGTAGGAAGGGTTTGGAAATCAGATAAATCTGTGCCGTGACCGAGGATTGAACCCCGGCCGCCAGCACAGAAGTCTGACACCTTACCCCTAGACCACCAGGTCACCGATTTTTCTACAAATAAAGAACAATAAAACCTGCCCTGGTGCTAGTATGATCTCTAAGGCGTCACTCTCATCATAGACTAGATCGTTAACGACAGGGAGATCAGTGTTTGATCTCGGTCAGGTGTACAGAGGGTAGTTTTAATATAAATTGTTTTCCACTCTCTCTACACAAATGTGAGTGCACTTCCTCTAAATTCAGCTTTCCTAATTCCTAACTAATTAGCTTAATTAGTACATGTGATTATACCGCGAACGGATAGTAAGACTCGGTGCTAAAAGAATAATATAAGAACTCTTAAACTTTCACCACTCAAATTAAATTGCCCAGTAATACATATTTTTTCTTCTAAGAACACATTTAGTAAATATAGGCCTAATAGTATTCGGTATAACTTTGCGACACGTGTAATAAGTTCATTACTTTAAAATTTAAATTATTAATAGTCTATGAATCTTAGTAGTCAGTATTCAAACTCAAGACCACAACTCCCAGGTGAGCCATGCAGTGACCATTCATACTCTAAATTACTAAATAACATTGAAGTTCCTTAGCGGAAAAAAGAGGTAGTGCTATGAAAACACTGTTGTGAACAAAACGCCTGCAATCCCAGCTTATTTTCCCCACTCCACCTGCCCATCAAATAACTTGAAGAAAATCTACATTTAAAAAAAAAAAATCTGTTGAGGATTGTTTAAAATAGTTTCTAGAGTTATCCAAACATCAAAATGTTAACTAAATAGAAGTATTCCAAATAGCGTCTAGAAGCTTAAGAATTTTGTAAAAAATCATTGGGGGAAGGACCACTCCAAATTAGTGACATCAAAACTGGTGAGTGGGGGTTTAGAAACTACAAATAACTTCTAGAGGGAACCAAAATTAAAAATTTGCCAGTGGAGGCCCATTCTAAATATCTTATAACTGCATCAATTTTTTTTTTTTAATTGTTAGAAAAGACCACTTCAAAGAGCTTCTAAAGGCATCTAATTGTCGGCAAAATTAAGGTGAGGGTCACTCTAAATAGCTTCGAGGGACATTCAAATTTCTGAGGTAGACATGTTAAATGGTGTCTAGAAGAATCGTTTTTTTTTTTTTAATTCAAGGTGAGGATTATTCAAAATGTTTTATCCAATTTTTAAAATGTGTAATCTAATTTTTCAAAAAGTTGGGAGGAGGACTACTACAAATAGCTTTTAAGGACATCCAATTTAAAAACATTATTGAGGGGTATGGAGTCAGTATTTATTTTTTGCTTTCCAGCCCTAAACACACCACCACCAATGAGGAGACACAATAGTGACACTAATCTTTTTACTTTGTGTAGCATAAATTGAATCATGAAACTAGTTAATATAGTGATGATGGTGGATTTATTAACTGTTCTTTCATTTCCAACACTAAAAATCATGCTGTATTGTGTGGAAATCACGCATCAACACATCATGCAAGGTATGCCTACTGTTTAGGTTTTGGACTGCTGAGCCAAATGCTTCTTTTAGAACACGTGATCCAGCTCAACCAACCAGAGCCAAGCAGACCTCCGACATTGCTTTAGGCTGCGATAGTAAAAACCAAATAGTTTGTTTAGTCATCAATATCTCAGTCAGAAGTGATGGTCGACGGCAAGTGTAGTGGTGAGGGTGACATCCTTAGCATGCGCTTACCCATTACCTTCAACGCGTTTGATTAACATGGACGAAACGTCCACTGCAACCGCAATCTTCACTTACACCACAGCCTGCTCAGCATATGTTTAACCCTAGCAATTCCGTTGGACTCGAGGATAAGTTCAAGTTCCCAAGTCATTGAACTCCTTTTGGGAGAGAGGATACGGGTCATTCGATATAAAAGGCTTAAAATCTGGATCACTGATCATAGGGATTGACTCGTCATCACTGGTGACAATCAATAATAATAATTGTTTATTTCTTGGAAGGTTTTGACTGTAAAGGACTAGTATGATGGTGGAAAGAAATTATGGAAACTGTGCTTATATTTAAAGGAAATTTCAGATACTTTGGTTCAGCAGAAGTAACTGTATGTCAAAATGATACTTTTGCTCTCGCCAAATCATTGGAATAGAAGTTGGCATATACTTAACAGAAACTTTCTATCGTCTTCTCAAAAACACTGCACAGTTGGCATAAGCTATGTGAGGAGCCAAAAGTTAATTCTGATCTACTATTTTCTATCCAAAGTGGAGCTCATTTGTTTTCATAATTAATGGTGTTGTAGATCTGCATTCACATTTAAAGTATAGTCGCCACACAACTGGTACAAATTGTTATATAATTTTCACCCTTTCAAAGCATATTGAAAGTCATTGACCATTTGAGAAACCACTTCTTAAAATGCGTTTTTTTTATCTAAACATTATTTAATATTTCAACAATGTTCAGAATTAGGAACTTCTATTAACTCTTCATCTCCATTAATAATAAATAAGGTACTTTTTGTTTAGATTTTAAAAAGTTGTGAATGATTTCAAAATTTTGTTTTTAAATTTGTTATCAACAATAAACAACACGGTTAAATTATGTGTCATATATTAGGAAACAAAGATTGTGTATAGTAGTGCAAATCAATAAGATATGAAAAAATAGTTTCTTCTGAGGAGTAGAGTGGTCATTTTACTCCTGGAACCCCCATTTACCATATTAAGTTAAAGTGAGCCACTTACCCTCAGTGTTACGTTATATTTGGCTTATAAATATTTGTATCAGTTTGATCCCCTGGACTCTTGTCCGAGAAATCAATAAGAAGTTCCCCTTTGTCGCTCTGTATAGAAGAAACACTACCGATTTCTGTCTCCGGGATAGGATGTTCAGCTACAGATGAGGCAGCGTGGTGGCTGCTGGAAGACGCCATACTGTCGTAGTAGCCTGTCGGATTTACCTCTTGGTCGAGACGTGCCGGGGCACTGTTGTAACCGATGTTACGCCCATCGTCAATTATTGGAGGTTCTGGTACCAGAAGTTTGGAGCTCTCTGTGGCACTACCACCAGCATAGCGGTACATGCCACGGCCTCGAATGTGCCGGCTCAATGAGCTCCCTGAAGTCAATAAGATGTTAGTTAATTATCTTTGCAAGAAGACTTGAAAATAACCCTGATTGAAAATGTGGATTAAAGAATGGAGGATACAAAACTTTTAATCTGTCCATGTCTTTCAATGTCGTACTCAGCTTACAACATTTTACAACCCAATATTTTATAACATCCACCTAACTATATATATATTTTATTTTGAAAAATTTTGCTTTGCAAACATATATCTTTAAGGAAAACCTCGTTTCGTTTTTTCATGTTCATATTGAAGTTATGTAAGAAGGTACCTTCTGGCATATATCACCCCTCCAAAAAATGTTGTTAGTGAATGGTTATTCTTTGATAGTATTGCATTCAAAAACAATGTATTCAGAATGTGAGGGATGCAAGTACTTTTTTTTTTAGCACTGCGTCTTACTACCCGTTCAGGTTATACACTTATGATAATGGTTTTAGGAATTAGGATGGTTATATTTATAGGAAGTGTACCCGCATTTGCATGAAATGAGAGTGGGAAACAATTATGAAAAAACTAAGTACACTAGACTGAGATTCAAACCTCAATCTCCCCATCATCGGGAGTCTAGTCTACTACAAGAGAAGCGCATCAGACCACATGGCCACCAAAGCAGGTCCAAGTTCTATTATTTGTAAATGTTTGCCGAGGTCATGCAAAATGCATTGAGAGGTCAAAGATAAGTTTTTAGTATATCAAAGAAAACCCCTTATTCCCTATGAAGGTAAATAATATTTTAACAGGTCCATAAATGTACAATTATGTATGGGGTTGATTATTATTATTATTATTTTATAGATATTATGCATTATTTCTTAGTACATAAGTATTAAATGGACATTTTTTATTATTAAGTGGGTTAAGTGTAAGAAAAGGTGCTGGCCTTAACTTAGCCCAAATAAATATATCCCATCATCATCATCATCATCATCATTATATTACCGCACATGGAAGAAGTTCTAGGAAAGAGAGATAAAAACAAATAAAAGGGAGAAAAAGCCATATACTTTTTACAATAATTAAAAAATGAATACAATTCACACATTACACTGCTGACTGGG
This sequence comes from Timema monikensis, assembly GCA_902151445.1. Lineage (NCBI taxonomy): Eukaryota > Metazoa > Arthropoda > Insecta > Phasmatodea > Timematidae > Timema > Timema monikensis. Next base: position 102,672 of record CABFVZ010002167.1, read on the forward strand.
TATAGCTCAAACAAGTGCTAGGACACAAAGAAAAATAAAACCACAGCTACCACTTGACTCCTTAACCTTGGATTTATTTGATCAAAACTCATGAGTAGGAAGTGTGAAATGTGCAATGCTACATCCTCAAAGAGGATACCAGGAAACAAAAGAGATAAAAAAAAGAAACTGATAAATAGCGAGTGTTCATTTATAAGAACATAAAATGAATGATTAACATAAAGGACAAACACAGAAATATAGAAGACAGTACACAAACATATGATTCAGTTTTGACGTGTTAAAGCGTGATTTATGATTTGCTTCTCAGTGTAAAATCTATATAATGTTTTATTTTATCTGTACCTACTTCCCCAGTGTTCCCTCTATTTCATTACTACAAAATTCCTTGTGTTTTCGAGACTTTCTAAAAGAAGTTCTTATTTTTCCACAACTTTAGAGAGAAGTATGGAAGAATTAAATTTAATATTTCATAAAATATAATATTGTAAACTGTGAATGTAAAGTTATGCCTTTGTTACCCAACCTAATGTTTCAAGGAAACAAATTAGAGGAAAGAGGATAATGGAAGAGGGATATAGGACATGTGTTCGAATTAGGGTGCATAGACCCCTTTTTCTTACATGTAAAAACTAAATATCTATTATATCTAAAGCTTGCAGTTTGATGTCCTATAGTCACAAGTATTCGGTAGTTATTTTGTTGTTGTTGCTGTAAAAATCTGTTTAGTTTCTAATTTTTTTCCATACTCAAAAAAGTCCCCGTAGTTTCTCGTTCCTCCTTGTTTTTTAGGTCCATTTCCTTTTTCCTTTACTTTCGTCCACGTATGTAACAATTCAATGTACATTTTGTAACTTTTACTTCTCTCACTTCTAAATATAGTATTGTGAAATAACTCACCTCTGTGGTGTCGTCGGCTAATGCGTCAGTTTCATGTAGAGCCACACTGCCGAGGACAGGGAGATCGAAGTTTGACTCTAGGTCGGGTAAACTAGGGATGCTTTTTCATAAATGGTCTTCCACTCTCCTTCCACACATATGTGAGTTAATTTCCTCCACACTCAACCTTCTCAATTCCCAATCCATTAGCGTGATTAGTACTTAAGCGTATAACCTGAATGGCTAGTAAGAAGCGGTACTAAATAAATATAATAAATAAATATTGTGAAATAAAAGTAAATATGTTGAAATGAAAATCAAAACTCACAGAATTATGTTCTGACAAATCAGTTGATTTTAATGAACTTTAGGATAGGGTAAATAAAATAATGCAAATTACTTTAAAGGTCTGACTGGATGAATGATCGACCAACAAGGGCAGCTGCCTGGGGCGCCAACTTGAGCACCAATCTAAACTAACGTAGCCTTGACATGATATTAAAATATTCTTTAAACCTAAGAACTCCAAACATAACGTAACCTGGGTGAAATACTGGAGTTGCTTAGCAAAACTATTGTCCACTTTTTGATAATAACATGAAATTTGACATATACGAGATTTGGCTATTAAATAACTGGATTGATTCTCTAAAGAATTGTATCTACAAAATTTCTCAATGGACATGTTATCACCTTCAATGTAATCCCCTCCCCGATCACTACACCTCACCATACAAATCTTCCACTGTTGGAAGCAATGTTTCAGGTTCTATTCTGAAAGGCTTTTCATGAGCTTCGTCGCTTTTTCCTTCACAGCATCAAGAGACTCAAAACGGGTTCATTTTAGTGCAGACTTGATCTTCGGGAACAGAAAAAAGTCACAGATCAGGTGAGTAAGGTGGATGTGCCAGCACCGAAATCTTGTGCTTCGCCAAAAACCTCTGAATAGACAGCGCTTTCTGTGCTGTTGTGTTGTCCTAATGAAGAATCCAGGCGCCCTTCTTCCACATTTCAGGTCTTCTTCTTATGCGTTCACGAAGGATTGTCAAAACCTCCTTATAGTAATAGTGAGACCTTCAGGTACCTAATCAATGTGAACAATCTCTCGGATATCAAAAAAAGCTATCATCATTGCTTTGAATTTTGACTTGCTCATCCGTGCTTTCTTGAGATAAACACTGATCACCATAAACTTCCTTTAACAAATTGTACGTATCTGTAGCGGATTTCCCAAGTTTTACAAGAACCTTCACGTTGACACGCTGCTTACCTCTTACACTCAACATAATTCCGAGAGAGCTCAGGTACACGGTCCACTTTGAACAAAGGCTAAGACTCAACTGTTAGTCGCACGGCCTTGAAATTTGGAAGGTAGAGGGAGAAAATAACAGATCAATATCTGACCCTGCTAGTTGTTGCCGAGATCTCAGGTAAGTGGCAAAAAAAATGAGTCCGGTTATTTAGTAGCCATACCTCGTACATATAGTTTTGTGGTGAATAAAATAGGATTTAATGCCACTCTAAGAAAGTTACTTTGCATTCCCCATTTTGAAAAAAATAGCTTCTTCAAACTGTCTTTTTGCAATTATCTGGTATACCGTTCATTATATCAAAGTATTTGTTACAATAAAAATAAAGAGAACATTGTCTACAAAACATGTTTTGTTAATTTTCTTTATAATCCTAACCATTTTCGTACAATCTCACAATGAATTGTTTGGAATATGATTACCATTTGTGGAATTTTTCTTAAGATTATTTTCCCATCACGCCCAGGCCACTTTAGGTTTGTAGTTTATAGGTTTTGGGGATTAATCTCATATTTTCCTACTATCACCAGTCTACTCAGGGTGGCGCCAAAATTCTGCCCGGTCGCAAAATTTTCCTCAGGCCACCCCTGATGAACAATATTTGGCCGTCGGTTAGTGTAAATTACCAAATGGAATAATGGATTTAAAAACAAAGCAGAAAGCACTGAGGTAAATTGTTGTTGGAGTAAAATAAAATTTCCCCCATCTTTTTCTGTTTTCATAAAAAAAATATATATATATATATATATATATATATGAAAAATAAAAATTAAAATTAAAATGTATATACAAAATTAGAATACTCAATAATAATAATAATAATAATAAATATAATGATAACAATACAATGGTTATATAGTGTGCTGAGAGTGATAAGACAGGAGTGCAAGAAGGTAATTAATTCTTATATTGATTTTTAAGGAAGGAGAAAAGAATAGGTTTATGAATTATAGGGAAATAACACTGATAGCCCATTGTACAAAACCCTATTAGAAGATACAGGAAAAAAGAATAAGAAAATGGAAGTAAGTTAGAGAGAGGAATATTAGTGATTTAGTGTACAATATAATTTATAATTGTTACACGACAACTGATGATTTAAAAGAAGGTACGAATTTGGGAAGGCCTTGTTAATGATATTTATGGATGTGGAGAAGGTATGACATGATAATGTGGATAGAAATAAAGTTTGAAAAGCGATGGAGGAGGTGAGAGTAGAAAAAGGAGTAGTAATGGGAATAACATGAGTTGTGTTGAGATAGATATGGGGTGGACGAAATGATTCCAAACAAAAAATGGAGTGAGGCAAGGGAGTGCTCTCTCACCACGAGTATAAAAAGAACATCCAATTTCAACAAAGAGCATACATGAAATACTAGAAACTTTTCCAAGACATATTATTGGTTTTGTGCATTTTCAACTCCCCCTTTTACAAAGCTCTATAAAAAAAAATATTTTCCTATCACTTGGAAAATAATGATTTTGTGGAATATGCTTTCAAATAAAAGCTGTTTATATTCAAGAGTTCTACAACTTTTCAATTATAAGATATTTTGTATCTCAAAATGTTACGAAGCTATGATAAAAACTGAATTTTCCGCTTATGTACAGTAACCTCAAATCATTTATATGGAAAAATTAGATGCGTCATTATGTTTGTAATGTTATACAGTGCCTGTAAAATAATTTAAGTAAAAATGGCTTGAGATGATTTTGAGGGAATTGATTTTATTATAGGGGTCTGTGAGCTCAAGTTTTTTAATTCTAATTGATCTCTAGCGAACTTTTCATAAAGCTTCTGAGTATCAAGTCAATTTTGAGCTTGGGTTGAATAAATATAAAATTATGTTGGTAAAAAACAAATATGTATTCATTTTTTTGAATGAAATGAACAATAGATATTTGAATTAAATTATATTTTACACTTTTTTTTTAAATAGTTTTAAAAAATCAAGCCATAGTAAATTATAAAATTATCTTTTAAATATACTGTAATAGTAACAGAAACGACATCCATCAAATTTCAAATTTTAAATTTTTGATGGTCACAATACTTTCTCTGAGGGCTTGCAAGAAAATAAAAAATAAAAGGAAATGTATTATGTAACTCAGGGGGATAAGAACTACCTTATATTGAGGCCTGGTGGTATTCTTGATTTGGTAACCCATTGGTGAGCCAGCTAGCTCCCCAGTGTTTTTAACAGTTTGTTTTTCTCAAATTCAAAATAAATTTGCAGTGTTTTTTACCCTCTTCAAATGGCCACATGGTCTGATGCTCTACTCTCGCAGTAGACTAGAATGCTGATGACAGGGAGCTGGAGGTTCAAATCTCAGTCAGGGTTACTGAGGTTTAAAATGTTTTCCACTCTCCCTCCAGGCAAATGTGGATACACTTCATCTAAATATAACCCTCCTAGTCCCTAAAACCATTAACATAGTTTTTACATAAGCGTATAACCCAAACAGGTATTAAGACGCAGTGCTAAAACAAACCACAAACAGTGTTTTACTTCTCTTTTCTACTCTAGTTTGACAAAGGTAATAGCGCTGAAATATAAAGACTTTGTATTTCGATATGTATGTCTATCTACTATACTATGTTTGCATGTGTTATCTGTGAGATGGTTGATTTATGCCTATTTGTTTTTGAGACTTAAGAACAAATATTATATAATGTGAATGTGATGGCCAACCAGGTGAGTCCTGATCAGTCATGAAGTTATTTATTTTTTTAATCTGACTAAATTAAGCAGTTGAGGAATCTAAAGTAGGATTTTAGTAAGCAGGAACATTTAGATAATACAATTAATTTTTGCAGCCAACAATGAACAATAATAAACATTTTAATATATCATTATTCTTATGTTGTAAGTATGTATAATATCTATCAATAGCGATATGTGAAAGTGTATTTTGTAACTTTTCTAGCTGTCAGATAAGGTTATTCTTATGAAAATTTTACTGTAGTTGTTTCTGGCAAATATCTGTGGTTGTTTATTGCATTTTACATTTATTTCTCAAGCCAAGCCTAGTTTAAGTGTGCTATACTGTTATACTCTTAACACAGTGATTTAGTCCCAAACATGTACATAAGAAAATTGTCCCAGGTACTCACCGACCACTCCCAAGTGCTCCTTAATATCCCTCTGAACGTCCGAGACATCCCACATGGCCAGGAATGCAGTACAACACGACTGATCGCCTGCTAATATATTGATGTAAGGCTTGTAAGAGAAGCTATAGTGATGGGCCACAGCTGCCAAGAACATCTCGATACAGATTAGGAAATCCTACAACAATAGATCAGGATAATTTCAAGTAGGAATGTGTGAAGTTTCAAAAACTTTGACTTTGCTTGGAATATTTGTCGGGTTCAAATGCGATTTGAAATTAAAATTATGGATTCAAGCTATATATCTATAAAGAAAACCTCTTTCGCTTTATGAGGTAATTGTATTACATTTGGAAGAAGGTATAAGAAAGGTGGATAGAAACATATAAAAGGGAACAAACACAATATAGCTTTTACAATGAAAAGAACACAGTCCACACTTTACATTGCTGTCATTGGACAAAAAGTAATGGTTGCCTCTTAAAGAAAATCAATCTTTACCACCCAATCCCCTGACCTAGGATTCAAGAAAGTTAAAATCCACATTTATGTTCAGTTTTTTTTAATTTGTGCTGTTTTATAGATAATGTTCACACGTCAAAAATCTAAAATAATTAAATTGCCCTTAATGATAGTAACTTAATTTTATCCACTTTGAATAAAACATGTTAATCATGTATGCAATAAAATATTTTAAATTCTGTAAATTATATTTCATGCCTAAAGTTATAGGCCCTTTAATTATACAACATAGATGTAATACATTTTTTTTAGTAATATTAATATTAGTTGTAGTAAGGAGAAATATGAATTTATAATATAAGGAATGTATTTGAATGGAACAGCTAGTTAGATAAATTCGTACAACTTCTTTGGTCAATTAAACAAGATAAATATGAAACACAACACAAAGATAATTTATTCAATGAGAAACTTATATATAAAAAAATTAAGTCAAATAAAACAGGTACAATAACATTTCTAAACCCATAATTAAGATTGTTATGTAGTAAAGTACTGAAATTAATTAGCATAAAACAAGGAAAAATATAAATCTGTGCAAGTACAATAGTTAAGTAGTATCAGATAAGCAAAATGAAAAGGGGAAATTGACCATATCAGAGTTATTAATATAATAACTTACAGACTATATAACATTTAGAGTACTTGAGAAAAGATTATAGGTTTTGTGAAGGTTATGACTTAACAAAAAAATACTAGCTTAATTAGTATGCCAATAATAGTGAACCTATTAGTTGAATAATTAAAAATACTAGAAACAGTGACACTGGAAAGATGATTAATAGAAAGGTTAAAATAGTTGACTAAGTTATTATTTTATGTACCTAACACATGTAAAAAAACAATTAATGGTATTAAATCAAAATGACACATCACAAATTAAAATTAATGTTAAGACATAACAAGTAACTTAGTTCACAAAATTATCAAAGGGTGTAAAGGATTTAATTTAAAAAACTTGTTATTCGAGTCAAATGGTTTCTAAAAATTTGCTTGTTTTAACTATCGAGACCAGATTAGTTGTCGATTAATAGAAATCAACAGGTGTGTCATCAAGGTTATGATTTACTCAGTTATTATAAACACAAGATCATATAAAAAAAATTAATTGATTGTTATGAAAGAAGTATAACCAAAGAGGAAAAATTTTAAGTTTGAAAAATTTGAATAAAGTAACATTTTTTTATCTGTGTTGTTTTAATTCCTCTCCTTATAAAATTTGTTGCTACTCTTGGCTGGGTGATGACATGTTTCGGCGATTATGCCATCATCAGGTCAGAGACAAACCAATGATTCAGTAAAGATAAAGTATCAAACTTAACAGATTCTGATGAGATCAAACTTGCAATACGAGGATACACCGAGACATTAACATAGTGTCTACTCAACTTGACCAATGAAATTCCCGACTTTTCCCTGATTTCCCCTGATCATTTCCTAAAATTCCAGACTAAAAAGGATGTCACATCCTTCTAGCTCCCGCCATCCCAACTCATTTTTCTATTATCTTTTATATAAGTAATAATAAGTTTTAAAATTCAAATAAACATTTAAAAAAGTTTGTATTAACATTGTTTACTAGGAATTATAAAATATATTACACATCTACAAACAAACAAAAACTACAGTTTGAATAAAATTATAGTTTACCAATTTAATGATAATTATATTTCATATTTTTAGTAAAACAACATTTTCCCAGATTTTTGTTTTAATTTATCAAATTCTCGACTTATTTTCCGTTTTTCCCTGATCACTTCAAATTCTCAGCTAACTCCTGTTTTCCTTGATTTTCCAGGATGGTAGACATCCTGATTAACCAAATAAACTGATGTTAAAAAGGTAATCAAGTTGTATGGATCAAATGAGATGAGAGGATGAAAGTTATAAATAAATAAAGTTGAATATTATGAAAAAACACCCAACCTACAAGCTTACCTTCAGATTGGGACTAAGATGTTATTCTCGATGTTAACACAGTGCAATATATTTATGTGTAGTAAATTGTTTATTTTATAACCTTTGTGGCGAGTGTTCTAGAAAAGACCAAGTGACCAACGTAAAAAAAAATTTGGAAAAGTTAAAGAGTTAATATATGATATGTTACTAATGTGTAGGTTGGTATTAATGTTTTTTGACTACTGTTTATCCACATTTAGAATTCATTGAACCATAATTATAATTTACTTCAACAATGTATTGATTAATTCCTCAAAACATTATATTGTGTATCTATCCTTACTAAAAAGTATGTTCTTAAAAAAAATTATACTAACACAATGATCTTTAATGAAAATAATAGAAGGTTATACATGAGGTGGGCTTTGAGGAAAGGGTTAATGAACCCATATAGAGTGTAATGAAAATGTTAAAAGTAAAAGTGAAAATCATGATCAGAAAACTACAGGTTGTGTACCCCTGACGTCTTCTTCAAAGGCAGTCTGGAGTGATAATGTGATAAGACTACCCCATGATTATGTGGATCATTTGTCTTTTTTTAAGTCAAATAGAAACTAACCGGAAATACAGAGTTAAACTCCAATATTGACAAATTTGTTTCCTGCTTAGCAATCTTCATGGGCCACCTTTAATTATAAGTAGGAATGGAACCTTTGAATCCTTGAACAAGGATATTTGAGATTCAAGGATTTGAGAAAATATCAAATTCAAGATTTTTTTTTAAATAATTAAAATTAACTTTTTCTAAAATTATGAATTGAAATTGTGTTTAGAATTCTAATACTGCCTAAAGGCCACTCAAGTATTATGTAAGTACCTTAAGCGGTGAGGGGGTAAGAGCAATGGTTACGTAATACTGAGAAAGACGGGCAAAATTGAGGGAGGGCGCATCGCAACCCGCATGGACTTCAGGCAGCAATGAAGATGCTGAGTGGCCAAACGAGGAAGAAGTGGAGAAGCCTAAAGAAGTAAGCCAAAGCTTTACTGACCTATCCTCCCCAAATAGAAAAAATAATAATTGAAAGTGTTGAGACGTTGATTCAAGGACCATGGTCATAGGGAGTCAACATCTTAAGTTTGTAACAACACATTGTGTGTCATCACCCAAACGACTTCCATGAATATGGTGCGTTGGTTCTAGCACCGAAACATGTCGGGCGACTAGCATTCCAGTGATTAACAGCAATAATGAAACACTGAAAGGAGTACAGGGACAAATGCACCAGATAAAACTTAGATAATCGTTAAAAACTAAAGTAAACTTTCTGAAAATTTCTTGAACAATAGCAGGTTTCAATTCAAACTACGCATCAATTTTATGTAACATATTTAACTTGTTGTTTTAAATTGTTATTATTTTAATCTTATTTTAAAACTAGCTCATTAATGTTATATGTGTTCGATTTTTACTATCACTCAAAATGATTGGTCAATCTTAGTGTATCGTATCAATTTATTAGTTCATTTCCACTTGACTCATATTTACACATTATATTTTAACTACTTTATAAACTAGTTGTTACTATTATAATTATTTAACTTGTATTTTATGTAAATGTATTATTATTATTATTATTATTATTAGCACCGGGTCTTACTACCCATTCGAGTTTTACGCACTTACGCTAATGTGTCATGGTAGGGTGATTGTGGGATGAAATGAAGGACCTACAGTTTAACGTGGAATCCGAATCACAGTGGAGGCCTGGCATTCCCCACATTCACAAGATGTCTTGTCAGAAGGTGAAGGAAGGGTTTGGTAATCAGATAAATCTGTGCCGAGACCGAGGATTGAACCCCGGTCGCCAGCATAGAAGTCCGACACCTTACCCCTAGACCACCAGGTCACCCTTTATATAAATGTAAATCAATAGTGTAGTATATCATGTTATTAGCTCATCCTATTTGACTCGTATTACAGTACACGTAATGTAAATATGTAATACCAAGTACGCTAATATCCTGTAAAGATTAATCATAATATAATTACACGAAATATATTATAATTATCAACCAATTTAAACCCATACTTTCATTAATCATTAATTATTAAGATAATATCTAAGTTTTAACTTATGGATTAAATGGAGTTTAGATTTCTTTTATAAATATAATATTCATGTACTCACTAATAACACTTTTTTTTATAACTTCAATTAAAAGTAAAATAAAATGTTAAACCTCTATAATGTTCTAACTTGTTTTAATTTTACCGGGTCAGTAAATTTAAGTTCATTGTATATCAGTGTTAGCTGGCAATTATTTCACAATATTAATTTACACCACCACGTTAATAATTACCATCAATTTGTAAATTGCTTGTATTTCTAACTTATTTTATCATTGCATCCTACTACCTTTTTACACTATGGGTAAGATTGCATGAAAAAAAGAATGGTTATTCCTGTAAACAAATGAAAAAAATTTGGCAAATATTAAGTAAGGAAGAAGGGAAGGGTAAGTCATTTGCTTAAACACCCCCCTATTAGTTAGTGGTTCAGCCCCAACTTAATTATAGGCAAAACCTTAACAGCCTGACCTGCCTCGATGGCATAGTTAGCTAACGTGCTAGTTTCGTGTTGTGCTAGACTGCCGAGGACATGGAGATCGAGGTTTGTATCTCGGTCGAGTGAACTGGGGATGGTTTTTCATAAATGGTTTTCCACTCTCCCTCTATATAAATGTGGGTTCACTTCCTCTAAATTAAACCTTCCCAATTCCTAACCCATTAGCGTAATTATTATTTAAGCGTACACCCCGAACAGGTAGTAAGACGCGGTGCTATAATTTAATTTTCTAAACAGCCAGACTCCAGGCCATAGAATTAGTACTTGACTAAATTTATGAATATTATAATGAATAAATTTTTAGCAAAATGTCTTAGCATTTAGTTACTATATATATTTTATATTATTTTATTATATTTCCTCTTGTCTTCACAATTTTTCCAAGATTCAGATTTATAAAATAATGGATTAGACTAATGTCTGACTAAAAAAAATTGTATTGGAATATTTTTGGCGAGAAAACAAATTAAAGTGCCAATAAATGTATTAATTAAATTATTGATTTTGTAATTATATCATATTTCCCATAGTAACTTGATCATATAAATATAGATTATAAAAGCATACTAAGATATTTCTATGTAACTTTAAGTATATTTAAAATGCAGCAACAAAATGGAAAGAACAATAAGGGGAAGTTTCTTACCTGAAGTTTTGAGGAAATGTCCTTGATTGTGTCAGTGTCTGAAGTGTCAAATACTGATGAAATCACTCCAGTGTACACAAGGACGGCAATGATTACACCTTGGCTGAGAGTAAACAAATAATTTGAGCCATTATGATTGGTAAACATAACAGCATCCATTACCAGAGTTACTACACTCACTCTAAAATAAAAGTAAAGCATAATTATTGATTTTCATGGGGACAAAAATATCATTTTCATAATTTTTAAAAGGTTGTGAAAATTTGAATAAATGTTTTTGCATGAAATATTTTATATGATGAACTACCCGAGTCGCTTAATTTTACTAACATCACAATTTATTTTTAAGCTATAAGCTGAAAGAAAAAATGCATGCAATAACATTCTAATCTAAAAAAAACCATTAAAACAAAGCTCAAACTCCATAAAAAAAATTCACTGCACTAAGCACACTAAGAAAGGAGACAGGAAGAGATGGATGAATTATAGAGCAATAACGCAGATGTGCCACTGTACAAAAATATATTAGAGAATACTGGGAAAGAGATATGAAAGAAAATGAAATGAAGGTGGAGATTTAGGGAACCAAGGTCAATAATAGACTGGATATTTGCTATATACAGCTCCTCTCTTTCCTCTTCAATTTTAGCCTCCAAACCCTTATATGTCTTTCTTGTGTTACTACCTTTCCTCCTACATCCCCATCCCTTTGTGTCTGCCACAGTGTGATCACTATCTAAGGACACACTTGGTATTACTTTGATGTTTATAGTCTGTATTTTCAGTTCTTTGTCCATGAAGAAGTAGTCTATCACCAACCTTTGCTCCCCATCCCAGTTGTATCTAGTGATCTTGTGGCTTTCTCTTTCCTTCTTATACCAGCTGTTTGCCACTTTCATTTCATTTCTTTCACATAGCTCATACAGCCTTATACTGTCCTCATTTCTCCATCCCTGAACACGTCCTAAAAACCCTCCTCTCTCCTTTTTTATTTTTGTGTTAAAAGCCTGTTTTACTAGCTGCAACTCATTTCCCACATGTCTTTCCAGATCTTCCTCAAACTTGCCCTTTTCTTATGCTAGATACCTTTATCATCTGGTCATTCATCCCTATCACCTTCGCCTGCAGCCCTTCTCTCACTACAAAGCGCAATCCAGTACTTCTCTTTTTATCATTTCCCACCCAATGCAAAATGTATTGATTCCTTAATTTCTTCATGTCACCTCCTCTTCACTTGGATCCAGGAGATAAACTCTCCTCCACTCCCTCAGACAGTATACCAATGTTCAGAGTTTCTATTTGTGGCTTATGGTTGTCAAAAAAAACTTCCAGTCAGGTATTTTATTTTATTATCTCAGCCACCAGCTTACTAAGCCCGCTGTGGCCTACACCTGAATAGCGGGACTGTCACTTATCTGTCCTAGGGTGAACCAAGATATATTGAGGTGGTTTTCCCTAAACGGTTTCTCAATATCCCCAACATAAATGTGAATGTATTACCTTTCAATTTTAGCTTCCTTTTCTCTACCTCCTTACTTACCGACTTACTCTATGGCATTAAAATCTAGGAAGTTCATTGCCACATTTACAAAAGTGTCCTACCTATCCTTATAAGCTAGTTCAATCCAGTCCACCTCATTACACCCTATCTCTTACAGGTCTATTCTAATATTATCCTTCCATCTGTGTCTAGGTCTTCACATTGGGTTTGCCAATCAGTACCCTGAACACGGTTTTAGAATCTCCCATTCGCGCTATCCTAACAACATCTTGTGATGATGAATACATGGTATGTAGCACATCATTATGTAACCTTCTCCACTCCCCAGAAGCCTCATCCCTTTTTGAACCAAATATCTTCCTAAGCACCTTGTTTTCGAACACCATAAACTTGTTTTTGTCATGTAAGGTAAGGTACCTCTATTAGTGTAAATACTTAGATGAGTATTAATTTGCAAAGAACCAAATAGGCATTTTTTAAACTATGAGCCATACAAAAAAGTTAATTGTAACTATGAAATGGTGTAGGGATTGGGGTGGGAGCCGGGGAGCATTCAGAGACAATGTGAATCTATGCTCTTGAAGGGGATGTAGGGCCCTTTAGCTGTTGTCATATTTTAATTTTTGTGCGGGTAAAATGAACACAACTGTCTCTCTACCAATTTAATTAATAAATTTATTTTACTAGCTTGTTCTCTTCAATTCAAACTTAAAATTAGAATGTTCACAATAATAAGTTGTCGAAAAGGGGTAGGTTATTCCTTTATGATGATGATAATTGAGGAGCGTTTTTTAAAAACTCAACATCTAACAATTTTGTCAAAAATCATGTTTTGATGGTTTATTATGAATCTTTATGAAGCGGATAAAATGTTCGAAACAGAATTTAGCAAAACTCAATATTTCTTATAGTAAAAAATAGTCAAATACAAGAAGTTTTATAAAAACTCAACATCTAAAGAAAGAGAGTTGTAACATAACTTGACATCTATATGCTACCCATATATTAAAATCATGAAAACTTTTTTTTTCAATTTATCTTTATTTGCAACTTTATTTATTCCTGTATTTGTTTCTGTGAGGTTAGCAGCATTTATTAAAAAATTTAGAAAACAATTAGCAACCTCAGGTGCAAAAAACAAAATTATAAGGCTTCTTTCAAACTCTTGTGGGCCTTAAAACAAAATCTTTGTTGGCAACTTCAATGTCTCTTGTGGAGAAAACCAAAGTTTTGAAGGAAATCCAGCATTATTCCCTTATCAGAAGTCACAGTTATATGTTCCCCTACAGAGTCTTTGGAAATATAGAGAAATAGTATAGAAAACATGAGTCCATAACCTTACCTTCAGAGTATCATGCCATCTTTAAAAATCATGGTCAGGTAAAAGTATGGGGTAGTGACTGGAAGGACTATGACCTAAAATCAACAGCAAAAAAATTCTCACAAGGCAAACTACTGTTCAAAATGTCCGAAGCTAGACTCATCCGTTATATTTTAAAAAAACATCATCCTATGTGCATGGTTCAAAATACATACTATACTTCACCTAGTGAAGTTGAAGTGTTAAACAAAGGTGTCTGTAGTACTACAGACACTAACCAGTCATCAGAGATACATTCAATGACTCATGTCAGTATTAAAAAAGGAGAAGACTTAAAGAACCTAATGAACTATTCTCACACATCTCCAATATTATTATTATTAGCACCGCGTCTTACTACCCATTCGGGTTATACGCACTTACGCTAATGTGTAATGGTAGGGTGATTGTGAGATGAAATGAAGGACCTACAGTTTAACGTGGAATCCGAACCACGGTGGCGGCCTGGCATTCCCCACATTCACAAGATGTCTTGTCAGAGGTGAAGGAAGGGTTTGGTAATCAGATAAATCTGTGCCGGGACCGAGGATTGAACCCCGGCCGCCAGCACAGAAGTCTGACACCTTACCCCTAGACCACCAGGTCAACACACATCTCCAACAGAAGCTGCTCTATTTTATTGTGTCTTTAGCAAGGATGCCAGCACGACCGTGATGACATAGGCAAGGAATGCCCTGACGAACCAATGTCCTAATATAATAGCCACTAATATAGATTAAAAAAAATTGTATTATAATCCTATTTTATAAATTTTAGTTCTGAATATCAAGTGATTGAGAAGATTAATAAACAACTAAAATTACATAATTTTAATTTAATGATCAATAATTATTATTTTATGTACATTAAAGTGCTCAATATTAATGGTATATGTTGAGTTTTGAATAAAATTTTGGTAACATCTTTTTTTTTACCATGTGTGCGTGTTCATTACCTTAAAAATAATGTATTATTATATATGTCATTAACTGGAATAATTGTAATTTTTTTTTTAATCCATCCTTGATGTTGAGTAAATAAAAAAAATTGTCGCCTGAAAATTTTAACTTTTGTAGATGTTGAGTTTTGAAAAAATGCTCCTCAATTTACAGTATAATACAAGAGTGACATGTGTGTTATAACTAGGGGGTGGATTTTGCCCTAAATGCCTTTTTATTCCTATGCTTTAAAAGTAGACTTTTGAAGTATAAGTTTATTGGCGATAATTGCGAAGATAATGTGATCACTTTTATAGTGCCTATAAATGCCTATTTCAGTGTTTAGTGCCTATTTTACAAATGGGAGCCTTAAAGTGCCTTTTTTCTATCTCTTTCTTCCTCACACCCTCTTTTTCNNNTCCCCCCCCCCCCCCCCCCTCCCCTTCACTTACTATGTCATTCCACGACGACACTCATGATAGGTAGGAAAGACCCATGTGTCCAGTGGTTTGATAGGTTATAACTAGTCAGACTGTCGACAAAGAATTTCTTCTAGCGCACAGCAGTGCCAGTTCATTCAATGGTTGTGTATATTACACTGTTGTTAGATGTGCATATCTGTTCATTAATATTTCTTTGTATTGGACTCAGTGTAACTTATTGAACTAAGTTAGTAGAAAATGCCTAAAGAGAAATCTTGTAAAAGTGTGCTATTCAAATAGTGGATTGGTGGAGATCGAAATTTCACAATGGATGGCAAAATATTTTTTTGTCAAGCATGTTCCAAAGAGGTAAGTTACCTTTTCAAAAGGGGAAATGAAATGATTAATTTTGAGTCAAGGTTTTTTTTAAATATGTTGACTACAGTTTAAAAGTAAACTACGATTATTTTCTATTGTTCAAACTAGGTTTCATTTCTTATTGAAGGATTTCAACGACAAAGTGGAAGTATTTACCAAAGCGTAACATATCTCACGAAAAAAAATCTTAGTTCTCTTGTTAGGTGATGCTTTGTTAATTTGTAGAATTCACATATATTATTGGATGAAAATGTCTATATATAATATTTAGGTAAAATGCGAGAAGTATCACCTAGAACAACACAAAAATACTGCAATACATATAAATAATTCCAAAAAGAAAACAGGATATCAAACATTTTTTCTTAAAGTTAACAATGCAGATAAAACCCAAGGGCAATTTTCGTGTAACTTATGATCTGTGATGGTAGCTGCAAGTATTCCTTGAAAAAAGCTGGAGAATCCAGATTTCAATGCTTTTCTCAACAAATACACCAACATGAAGATACCAGATGAATCAAACACAAGATGAGGAAACACTACTTGCATTCAGCCTATTTATCCGTACGTTTTTACAATAGCAGTTTTTCTTTCTGATATTAAAAATATTAACTGAAATGTATTGATTTAAACTCTTTACAATAAACATTATATTTATTTTGTTTAAGACAGTTGAGAATATCCAAGAAGATAATGGAGAGTCATATTCTGGGCTACTGTTGGTGAAATCACTGGCATATGAAAAAGCAATTTTTGAAATCTTCTTGGGAGCAATCACAGTTTTAGAGGCAAGGGATTTGCCTCTTATTAAAGCTGTGAAGATAATGCGGGGAATAGAAGAAAACCTGAATCAGGCTTCTGGCTCAGTTGGCACAGCCATCGTCGACAAATTTAGCAGAGTATTGCAGCGAAACCTTGGATGGAAAGTGATGGCAAGTATTGCGGGCATCTTAGAAGGACAAACTACATCACTCCCAGAAGTCAAGCTTAGCTCAGCTGAAATAGCTTGTCTGACGTTTTACCCAATGACTTCATGTGAAGTTGAGAGAAGTTTCTCACAGTATGAAAAACATTTTGTCAAGCAACAGAACCAAATTTACACCTGAAAATCTTGATAAGTATTTGATTACTAACTTTAATAGTAATTAATTTGTATTTATGGAAAGTGTATGC
Source organism: Timema monikensis (assembly GCA_902151445.1). NCBI lineage: Eukaryota > Metazoa > Arthropoda > Insecta > Phasmatodea > Timematidae > Timema > Timema monikensis. The sequence goes on from CABFVZ010002167.1 coordinate 119,439, forward strand.
TGGATTTTAAGAATGAATAATACAAATTTTGAGTGTCTTGGTGCTTTTTTCTGCATAACTATGCCTATTTATGTGCCTATTTTTTGCTTTTAATGCCTATTTACTGCCTTTTTTCTGCATTACTATGCCTATTTATGTGCCTATTTTTGAAATTTTTAGTGCCTATTTGCCTGCCTTTTTTTAAAATTTTTAGTGCCTTGAAATCCGCCCACTAGTTATAATTGAGAGTGAACACTTACAAGAAGGAGAAGAAAACGACAGCTTTGATGCAAAGAAACTTGCTGAGTGGCCTCATGGGTTGAAGTTCTTCCTTGTTGGCCCGGTAGAACAGCACCAAGCAGTACATGGCGATGAACTGAGAGAAGTTGTTGATGGCAATCATGTATGGGAACGCCACATTGCCACGAAACTCCCCCTCACTGTACACGCCATTCAGCTCACAAATACTACCAACATCACACACACAAAATAGTCTAGCTATAGTATGATTATGAAAGGAAGGAATCTTTTAGAAAATGAAAACTTATTTTTTGTAGTCAATATTGATACTATAGATAATATTCAGGGTTGTCACTATTTTCTTAGTACAAAATTCCATGTGCTTTGCAAGTTTTGCAGAAGGAATTCTCATTTTCCTAGACACTTTATAGATTAGTTGAGATAAATTAGATAAATTTAATTTAATTTTTTATAAAATTAAATCGGCTAGTGAGAAGTTGTGCCATTGGTATTTAAAACGGGATAATTTGAGCTTGATGTATAAGTATATGCAGTTGTTTTGAGGCCCAATGATTAGGGGCGGGGTTGGGGAGGAATGAATAGCATCATGTTAGAAGCAGCGTGCTTCAGATTTTTCTTTTATGAAAATGCCTACTATTCTACCATTTAAAGTTTGTTCTCAAAGTGACCCAAATACAAATATGTCAGTGTTTTTTTGGTTGTTTTATATATATATATATAAGAAATTTTTTTTAAGTGACTTTCTTCTTCTGTCTTAATAAATCAAAGTGTAGGAGAGGTGTGAAATTCATATTTGGAATGATACCAACTTTTGCATGTATTACAAACATGTGTATTTAGGATTACAGCTATTTTCATAATATAAAATTCCCTGAATCCTTATTTTTCCAAACAGTTTAGAGAAAAGTTAATTTTATTTAAATAAAATTGACTAATGTAGTGTTTAAAACAGGATGGTTTGACCATGTTGGGGAATTATATGTAGTCATTACTGAACCTAATATTTCAGATGTTGGGGGAAAGGGGAAATGATGAAGAGATGTGTTAACTTCTTTTTCTTTCATGTAAAGACTCAACTTTTTAAAGTTTGCAGTTAAGAGCCCCAAATTCCCCTGTGTTTTCCAAGTGGGTGACAACCACAGTATTACAAAAGTGACATTAAAAAAATTGAAAAAGAGGTGTTGGAGACAATGTGATAATTGTGATAATGTTAATTCATCAATGTGAAAGGGGAAACCCACATTTTACCAATGATAAATTTTTCAGCTAGGTCAGGAATTGAGCCAGGGACCCTTATCTCAACAGGCAGACATGTGACCAACTGAGCCAAGGTCAGGCCCTTTAAATCTTAACTCTAATATAATTTATTCTAAAAAATCTTAGCAAATGATAAATGTAATGGTAAAATCTTTTCAAAATGGCTAACAACTAGGGATGTTTAGACCCTAAAAAAGTTTTAAGTATGGTTTTAAAATTGCCAAAAAAAAAACTACAATCAATAATATGTCATTGTGAACAGCCCCTTAGTGATTAAAATAAAGGTTAATATTGCTGAATGTTTAATAAAGTATGGGACAAGTTCTAGTAAAGGTGAGAGATTAAAGAAAGTCAATAATACAAAAATTATACAAAGAATGAATGTGTTATTAAAAGTATATAAATAATATTTAGGAAGATTTTTGATCAATGATTTTCTTTAAATTGTGAGGTATAATTTTAGGAAGTTTTTAAATAAAGATGCCTCCCTTGCAAATCCCCTATAGCCAAATTTTCATAGGATGAGATTTTTAGAAAATACAAACATATTTTGTTGCAGTCAAAATTGATAACATTTTACTAATTTATAAGTAATGAAAATATCTATCAAAAGTGTTAGCTTGAGATCACATGACTGGATGTATGAATAGAGAAGAGATATCTATTAGCTTTTCTAGCTGTTAGATGAAAATGAAAATTATACTGCATATTATTATGTTATGGGCTGATGATCTATGAGTTTTAACATAGATAGTTTCCTTAACATCAAATTGTAGTTGCAACTAAGAGCAATGTTGGTAGCCAGGACTAGAACAAAGTGCGGAAGATGCCCCTTCCTATTTAAAGTAGGAGATAACATTATCAAACTTACAAGGAGATAAACGTGGTGACAGGTCTCACCACAGTATACTGCAGAATACCATGTTTACACATGTGAACAAACTCCCTGGAACAGAGCAGACAAAACCAATATTATTCAAATCTAGTTTGTTTAGTGACACAGACTTGAACACTGGACACTTACCTCTGTGGACAAGTTTATTGTTTCAAACATATAACACTTTTATAGTCAATATGGTGCCCATTCAAAGTGGGACCTATTTTTTCACCAAGTCTTTCAGATTAAATACTAGGCTTTCCACTTTCCGGGGTGGTATCCATTTAGTGAGACACGGGTTTCTTGTTTGTTTGAAAAGAGGATGTTTCTTTGTGGCTTTTATTTTTAGTTCTACAAAGCAATTCAATAAAGCTACTTTTCCTGGTTTATTATACATGTGTGATAATTAAAATATATTGAAACCCACATTATGATTTTGGATTACTTAACTGATATCATTTTTACTACTCGTTCAGGTTATATGCATATGTACTAATAACGTCAATAGGTTAGGGATGAGAAAGGTTGAATTTATAGGAAGTGTGTACCCACATGTGCAAAGAACAGGTATGTCCAACCTGTGACCCGCTTGAAGCCCTCAAGTTTGTTCTGTGCAGCCCGCCATATCAAATTGAAATACTTCAAATTGCAGAAACAAATAACCAATTAGGATCTTGTTTTTATTATATCTAGTAACTTAGTCCTATAAAATGTGGCCAATTCCCCAAGAACTTATGCGCCCCAATCCAGGGAACGGTTGGATATATATTTCAGAGAGGGAGAGTGGAAAACTATTTAGAAACAACCACCCTTTGTACACCCGAAAGAGATTTGAACCCCGATCTCTCAACTACTGGCAGTTCAGTCTATTGCAAGAGTGACACCTTAGACCATTAGACGACCAAGGCAGGCTTTTGAAATGTTTATAGTAGTATTGTCAAATTTATACTTGACTTGAATGAATCTTTAGTATTATTATAATTATTATTATTATTATCTAGCACCGCGTCTTACTACCCGTTCAGGTTATACGCTTTAAGTACTAACTACGCTAATGGATTAGGAATTGCGAAGGTTGAATTAAAGGAAATAAACCCACATTTGCGTGGAGGGAGAGTGGAAAACCATTTAGGAAAAACCACCCCCAGTTCACCAGACCGAGATTCGAACCTCAATCTCCCCGTCCTCAGCAGTCGAGCTCAACACGACTAGCGTGTTAGCCAACTACGCCACCGAGGCGGGTTTTAGTGTTATTGTTTGTTCCATTTTGCAAAAACTAGAATGTTATTTAAAATTCTTTGATTTTTACAATGAAAATCCCTCTTTCGAATCTGTCTGACACCTTAGGCAGAGTCCAGAACAGAACACCAAAATGATCATATTCACAAATGTTTTCCATTAACATGTTTGTGGTTTTGCTGATCAGGTCAAAGTATCAACATTTTAAAAGAACATGTTCACAACATATTCCCATAATTGGTAAGTAGCCTTATAATTTTTTCTATCTAGCTCAGTTGTGCTTCAAGATCGGTGGTGTGAGTATGCATGTGCAAGTAGTAGCTGTCTCACCAATGACCTGGTGTTCACAGAGAAAAGTTAACCGAGACATCCAAACTACTCCTGGCCCAAACACAAACATCTTTATGTTTGATGTAACGAGCACACACAGACAAATGGTGGATTGGGGCCGAACAAAACAAGGAAATCATTTTGCTATAGAAAATTTTTGGAAAACTGCCCACAATGAACATGTTTGTAAACAGTGTTAGTTACAATATTTTGTTCTAATCCAGAGCCAGCTTTAGCTTGAAACAGTAATTAAAGCAAGACTCATTACTTATCACTGTGGATGGGAGCTAACCCAGTTACACAGCTCTTTGGTTCTCATAACTGAACCCATGACCCTTAGACCATTACCAACAAACAGTACTCAAACATGCAAGATCTTTTATCAGCAGGCCAGCCAAGTTAAAACAAAGATGCAGGGTTCAAGTCCCTGTTCATATGTTTATTTACAAATATACAGTAAACATTTATTCCTCAAATTAACATGATAGGATTTCTACTTTATTTATGGCAAACATAATGGTCTATTATTTTATTAACGTAAAACTAAAACTAGCTAACTTATTTCAAGGAGCTAAAATAAAGTTGTGTTCCCAAAGATACCAAAGGCAAAAAAGAATAGTGAGCATTAAATACCTATGGAATGTTTTTTAAAGTTTTTGTATATGATATCTAACTAAATACAAAGGTTTAAATGGTGTATGTGCTAGAAATAACTGTTTTGGCATGTCTGACAAAGTAGTAGATATAAAAGAATCACTAAAATATGCTAGATATATACACTACTTAGGTTTATTGATAAAAGTTATAGAAAATATTATACTTAAAGAATAGCAAGAGTATATCCCGACAGTTTACTATCAAAAATTAATGCTGTGAAGATATGTGAATAAAAAAATGAAAAAGTTTGTTCAGACAACCTAAATGATCTAAATTTGTATGTATCCTTACTTCAGTAATTGGGAGTGTTAATTATGTAAAGTGTTCACACAGTCTAAGGTGTCAAGCTCACAAAAGACCAACAATAGCCCTGATTGTTTTATGGGGACCACTTTCACAAACAACAGTGATTGAAAGTTACTCAAATTTGCCAGTGTATAAACACGTTCTATTTGATTTACAATTTTTTTTAACATCACATCATACTACTCGTTTGGGTTACATCTATATGTACTTATTACGCTAATAGTTTTAAGGCTTAAGAAGGTTATATTTAAAGGAAGTCTAACCACATTTGTGTGGAGGGAGAGTGGAGAACAATTTTGAAAAAAACACTCTCAGAACACTCGACCAAGATTAGAACCTTGATCTAACCATCATCAACAGTTTATTCTACTGCGAGAGTAACTCCTTAGACCATGCGGCCATTTAAGCGGGTATTTATCAATCAAAAAGTTATAAAAACCTTCCAATAATACTTCTTTATGGATTACTGAATAACCTCTCTTTACATAATTAACTAAACTAAGAATATAAATACAGTAAAACCTTGGATTACGAGCGAAATTCGTTTCGTAAACGTGCTTGTAATACAAAGCACTTGTATATCAAAGCTAATTCTCCCCATAAGAAATAATGGGAACTCAGATGATTCGTTCCACAACCCAAAAATATCTAATCTAAAAATGATTAAAACAAAATACCCTTTTTTTTACCTTTTTTATTTTTGCTATTTAAATGTAACTGTACTGTAATCAAATTAATTAATTAAATTTAATCGTTGCTGGTGTGAGGTAGACAAGAGAGAGGGGAGGAGGAGGTGGGTTATTGTGTAGGACGACGTTCACTGTCACTAACGGAATCACTGTTATCCTTTGGCTCACTTGAATCTTTTTCTTTTTGTGCGACTTTAACAAGGAACCTATCCAATGACACTTGCTTTTGCCTCCTTTTAAGGATTTTATGGAAATGTGACATTGCATTGTCGTTAAACAGATTCATCGCTCGCCCTGCTACAGCCTTATTCGGGTGGTGCTTTTCTACAAAATGTTGCACTGTTTCCCACATTTTACACATCTTCCTAATCTCATTTGAAGTGAGGGATTCCTTTATCTTTTTCTCCTCCTCCTCCTCCTCAGATGAGATCTCCATAACTTCTTGTAGTTGCTCACGATGCAGATCCATCAGTTCGTCGGTGGTCAGCTCCTGGACATGTTCCTCCACAAGCTCTTGAATGTCGTCCTCATTCACCTCCAGTCCCATGGTCTTCCCCAAGGACACGATTTCATCAACAACTGGTGGCTCCTGTTCATGAGCAAACACCTCGACGCAATCAGACCACAGTTTTCTCCAAGCGGAATTGAGGGTTCTCTTGGTGATCCCATCCCAGGCCTTATCGATGATCTTGAGGCAGTTTACGATGTGAAAATGGTTTTTCCAAAACTCTCGGAGGGTAAGGTTGGTTCCTTCGGTCACCTCGAAGCATCGCTGAAATAGTGCTTTGGTGTAAAGCTTTTTAAAGTTTGAAATGACCTGCTGATCCATGGGCTGGATTAATGGAGTAGTGTTAGGAGGAAGGAACTTGACCTTAATGAATTTGAATTCCTCCAGTAAGTCATCCTCAAGGCCAGGAGGATGAGCAGGTGCATTATCCATAACCAGCAAGACTTTGAGTTGCAAACTCTTTTCTGAAAGGTATTTCTTCACTGCAGGACCGAATACCTCGTTGATCCACTCAACGAACAAGATACGAGTGACCCAAGCCTTTCTGTTGGACCTCCACATAACGTTTAACTGGCTCTTCTGTACCTTGCATTTCTTGAAGGCTCGTGGATTCTCTGAATGATACACGAGAAGGGGCTTGACTTTAAAATCACCGCTTGCATTAGCACACAACAAGAGGGTGAGACGGTCTTTCATGGGCTTGTGACCGGGCATTGTATTCTCTTCTGCTGTAATGTAGGTCCTCTTTGGCATCTTTTTCCAAAATAGCCCCGTCTCATCGCAGTTAAAAACTTGTTGTGGCAGGTAACACTCGGAAACCATGAGCTTCTGGAACTCGGCAACAAATGCCTCAGCTGCCATAGCGTCCGAACTCGCACCCTCTCCGTGCCTCAAAACACTATGGATACCACTTCTTCTCTTAAAGTTATCAAACCATCCCCTGCTCGCCTTGAAGCCTTCTTCGCTTTCTGTCGACGTACCTGGCAGTTTACTTACGAGGTCGGCATACAAGGTCTTTGCCTTCTCGCAGATAAAGTTCTCGCTCACAGTATCACCTGCTAGTTGCTTCTCGTTTAACCACACGAGAAGCAACTTTTCTACATCTTCGAGAACGCGTGGCCGTTGCTTTGATACTCTCGTGACTCCTTTTGCTGCATCTAGCCCCCTTATTTCTTCTTTAATACTGTACAAATCGTCGACGTAGACTTGTTATAAAATCTTGCAAAGTCAGATACTCACATACCTCGTTCGTGCTTCTTGATGATTTCCTCCTTAACTTCCACCGTAATCATCTCCTTCTTCTCACGACCTACCTTTTCAACCTTTTTTTTCATGGGGGCCATTGTTGCAGTACAGTTAGTAAAGAACAGTCACTACACTTGGACACAAAATAAAAAATGCTTTACTACCCACAAACACGTGGTCACAATACTAAAGTAAACAGTACTGTATACGCTTGCACGGATTTTGACTATATCCTACGAGTGAGGCACACCAACTAAGACCAAGAATAGGAGTCGATTACTAACATTCCCACAGCCAGAGAGAGAAGGAGAGAGGTAGAGATAACAGAAACATCTGCTTAGTTGTGATCACGTGACGCTCGGCAGACAAAGCGTAGCCATAATACTACTCGTATTGCAAGACATAGCTCGTTTATCAAGTTAAAATCTATTGAAAATGTTTGCTCGTCTTACAAAACACTCGCAGACCAAGTTACTCGCAATCCAAGGTTTTACTGTATAATTGTAATATTTTTACTTACCCAACTGTAGCAATATGAGTTTCTAGTTTTTAAATAATGGGCTTCCTATGAAAATTAGAGGATGGTTTTCTGCTTTTGAGTTTTGGCTATGAGTTTTCTCCTTCCCTTTTCACATTAATGTGGGTGCATTAACTTAAAGTCAGTATCAGTTCCTCACCTTCCCATCTCCCAGTTGGCCAGGCAGCAGAAGGGGAATATGTGTTTCACTTGAGGTTTGAGCTCCAGGTTAGCTTCCAAATCCATCTCAGAGTTGAGGTAGTTGAGGAGATAGACCATGAAGTTGTATATAACGTAGGCCTCATAACACTCTCGCAGAGAGTCTACATAGATAGATTGCTCGGGGAACACTAGGCCCAACCACTGCATCACATTTCAACATGTTTTAATAGGTTCTTTTCTAAAAGATGTTAGTAACACACAGCCATAACGGCAAATATTTACAATATAAGTTCAAAAATAATTCACATTTTAAGGGAAGACACACACCTTCAATTTCAACATTCATCAAATATTTCATAGCAAGGACAGCAAAAAGTTTTTATATTTTTTTACATTTATCCACTAGTATTAGATGTCTACAAGGTTGGGTTAAACTTTGTTTTAGTTTTTATATTTTTGAGATAGAAAATCATGATTTTAGGTTCAACCAGTGGCGGCTCGTCACTTTAGAAGCTGGAGGGCGCAGCCTGTTTAATTAATAAATTATTTCTAAATAATATATTTAAAAGAAGACACAAATTTCGGAATATGTTTTGCTAAATATTCACAAACAAGATGGAAAGATACAAAAAACTTCCTCTAAAGGGCGTGGATGTGTTGTAGAAAAACTGCAGCTGTGTAATGTGCATAAATATATAGGTATGTATGTTTTCACTTTGTTCCATACAAAATTCAGGACATGGCCCACCTAATGAATTCAATTCTCTTTTTTGATCAAGAGTTAATCTTGCAATATTCGTTGTCTTAAGCGCCTGAATTGAACTATTCATATTAAGCCTAGTTACAAAAAATATTAAAACATATAACTCAAATAAACATTATCCTAAAATAACCCTACATAATATTATTATAAACACACACGCCACACACATCCTCAAGATGCAGGAGCACGCAGGATGACTGACAACAATTATTGCTGGTTCACGCTATACACATTTCACAAGCTTTCATCCTTAGGGCGCGTAAGGGAGTGCGCCTTCAAAAGAAGAATAAGCAATGCTAGCTAGCTATAGCAGGATGGGGACAACGGGTTAAGGGGAGGGAAGGTTTGGTTTCACTATGTCAGGCGCTGACCGTCGCGCGCCCGACTGCATGCCATTTGAAGATAAGAGGTGAAGAGGTGGGAAGGTTTGGTTTCCAATATCAGGCGCTGACCGCCTCGCGCCCAACCGCATGCCATTTTAAAAACATTGCCTGCTATTACTTAAACCAAAAACATATTTTTCTTGAAACTATTATGGTAAGATAAAATTGTCGTGAGAGTGCGAATAATAACTTTAAAAGGAACTTTTCGTGGGGTTGGGGGGCGCGCGCCTCCGCGCCTTAGGGACGAGCCGCCCCTGGGTTCAACTAATATGTAACAACAAAATGTTTAGAAAAGTGGAATTAATTACTGTGCATCGATGTACACAGGGTCGTTTTAAGAAAATGTGAGGCCCGGAGCAAAAAGAATCTTAGGCCACCCTTTGTACGGCAGTTTTTCAGTTTTAGCATCAAGCCATTATAATATACTGATATAATCTCAGTACTTATGTTACTTAATAATTTCTCATGTCTTATGAAATATTGATCAACCCATTAAATGATTATACTTTATTAAATGCAAACAAATTAAATCAATAAAATTAAATTCCTCTAAGTTGTAACATTGCCCAAATTATTTTCTGTAGACCGACAGCGGTAGCACTATGGTGGCGTATTCCACTGTACTGCAGCACATTGCTCGAATATCGTAACCTTAAGTTACATAAAGTTAGGGTTTTTAGGAATCTGCAATGGAATCCTATCACTAAGCGAATATTTATTGCTGTTAATTATTTGTATACTATTAGATGCAAAATTTACAATAGTAACTGTAATTGAATTTAATTAATTTTTGGGGGAAATGTGGCCCCCTGGAGTGTGAGGCTCGGGGCAACTGCCCTCTTTAAATCCCCCTCCCCTCCCAGACGCGGCCTTGAATGTACAGAAAACTTTTTAACATGTTCAAAAAATTCTGATCAATGAGCAAATGTGAAGAACTTCAGTGACCCAAATGATCTGTTGACTCTACTAAGTGTTTGACCATCCTAAATTTATTAATTAATTTCATATAGTCAACTATGTGGGATAAAAATAAAACTTTCAGTTGTTTCAGTCAAATGTCCTGCAATGGTTGCATTTAACATTCACATTCTGAACCAACTTGTACATTATTAACACATAGCTTACAAATTAACTTAGCTACTTTATGTTAATAGCCCCAGTACCGGAGGAAAAAAAAAAAAACCTTAGAATGTACACATTGCCCAGTCAGAATGCCATTAATTTAAGGTTGTAAAGAGGACCATTCATTATCATAAAAGATTAATTTTTCTGCTAAACAAATGAATATCAAAATGTTTCTAATCATATTTTAACTGTAATAAAAGGTGAGACTTATTATGAACCAACTTTAATGAGTTAAAGATTTTGTCTACTCAAGATTTACATTAATTTTAACAGACTCTTTTAGAAGCATATAGCCTGGAAAGTGGAGTGTGCGCGCACACACACACACACACACACACATACATTCTTTTTATTAGAAGTATTTAACATGCACTTTCTGAACCGAATGAATATATCAGCATATGAAAATTTCTATGAGCGAGAGCAAAAGGGCCTAACAATTTTACCAGGAAAGGTATTTTCACATACCTTCCAAGGTTATTTTACATGCCACAATAAAAATGGGACTGAGACCTTTATTTTCTCTCCGAAAAAAGTTATGCTACAATTTTTTACCGCTCAAGAAAAATTCATCCAGCCCAGCTGGGTTTGAACCCACGAACACCGGGTCCTAAGGCAGGCACTTTATCCCAAAACCATCGAGGTTGACCCCACATACATATAAATTTGAAGAGTAAGCAGGGGTTAAGCGTTGCATCAGGCTTACACTAATCCAAGAACACAAATGGGGCGAGTTTAAAAATGCACAACACTTAGGAAAATAGCCTGCAGTGATGGGCACACAGACTAACATCAAGCTTGTCTAGTATGGTTTGCCAGTGATGGGGAGGTAGGGGTTAAAATCCCATGTGGGATAGTAATAATAAGTGATTTTAAGAGGATTTAAAACCATTAGTGGGTTAATAATTACTCAACACACTCAGCTAGAGTTGAAATCCCAACCTCTTAAACCAGAGTGAAGTGTGCTGGCATTGAGAAAACTCTGCCGATCATATATTAAATTTAGGTTGAACTTTCTGAGATTTAACATGTCTATTTATCATAGCCTATAAAATTACATTAGATAAAATTACAGAACTATTTGGCTATGTTGTTGTTTCTTGAACCTATTTGTGATGAAAAGAGCATAGATGGGACCAACTGTCTATAGATAATAATTTATTATATCCTATAGGACTTCAGTAAAATATAATAACATTTTCATAGAAAGGACCTTATTTGATTGCTAGAAAAGTTATTATATCTACTTTCAAGAATTAATTTGTTAAGATAGATGGTCTGCAGCTGTCACTTATGTTAGATATCACCAATACCAATACCTATATAATAACACTTATAATAGAGTAAAATAATATCAATGTTGACGCAAAAAAGGTTAGCATTTTCTAAAGTTTCTTCTTACAAAAATTCTACTATATCTTATGTGGTTTTCTATACTTGACAAGACTTCACTACAATTTGTTCCCTCCTCATTTAGTATCAAATTTGGACTTTAAAGCTAATGCACACACATTCACTCAATAAATAATTTTTAGCAACATGTCTTACTACTTGTTTGGTATATGCAAAAATTGCCCCCAATTGTTCTACGTGTGAGAATGTAGTCATGCATACAATGATTTTTTTAGAATAAATATTAGGAGCACCTTTTATAAAACACAAACATATTCTTTGTGGTTTACACTGATAACATTTTACTAAATTATTAGAGTTATTTAATGTTATATGATATTTTATTAAAAGTTAGAGTTGCAAATCACTTGACTTAACATGTTCAAAATTTAAAGTAGATCCAGTAACTTTTACTAACTTTAAAATGAGAAAATTGAAGTATTGGTAGGCTAGACATGAATACAGCACATATGCTTCTCTTATATATTATTTATATTATATATATAATTATATATAGTATAATTTTACTGTTTACTTACAGCATTCAGTGCGTAAATAGGCACCATCCATAATATCCTAGAAAAAATATAAGCACATATTAATTTACAAACAAAATGTGTTTATTTCTGATGTTTTTAATGTAAATAAAATCTTAAAAACAAACAAAAGAAAACTGGTAACTTTAGGCCTAGATTAATGGTAATGTTTAGTCACCTAATAATATGCTCAATATAAAAGTAGAAAGCTGTTAATTTAATGAGGCATTAAAGCAAGTGAGCTGCTAAATAAAGAGCGGAATAATAAAATAGGCCTAGTCAAGGCCTGCTTGTGAGGGAACATTTAAACATCAAATGACAAAAATTGGACCAGTTTTCCAGAAGACCATTTTTAATTATGACTTTTTTTTTGTAGGTAGGTTTCTGAAAACAATGTGTGTTGACCTAAAAATATGTAAACCCGCAAATGACTGAACCAAATAACATATATTTGCCTAGCACAATAGGCCTAGCTAAACAAAAATGTTTGAGCCATTAGTTGGGCTTACACACAAGTCCAATTATTGTCTATCTTTTTTACTTTATCTCAACATATTGGAAAGAAAGTATTGTGATAAAAAAATCAAACTCGAGATTTTGATAAAGGTCAACGTTTCATGACCCCCAAAACCAAAAATGTTGTTTTGCAATGCTGTATCTCGGGCTAGAGCTGAAATTATGTTAGGTACTGGTTGAGCTAAAACTTGGTATCTGAGATTTTCATAAAGGCCCACTGAGGGGATTTTGGAATTAGATATATAACCCTAAATTTAAGGGTATTTTACTGAGGCTCAAAAAGAGAAGAAATCGATTTTCTTGAAATTCACTCTAAAGATTTTGATTACATGTTATATTTAGACACTGTTTCTCATTATTAACATGATGGAAATTCTTATTTTCTCAGGAAAATGACTTTGACATGGGGGAAATTTTTCAGTCTTAATCATTTCTCCGCAACTATTTGTGATACAAAATAATGTATCATTGTAAAGTTGTAGTACTCTTACTCAAGGATAAAAATATTATATTTGAAATATATTTTTATAAAACCAATAATTTCTGAACTATGAGCATATATATATATTTAATATATACTCTTTAGTTCAGTTCTTTGAAAATGGATTTGATTCTAATACTCTTTGGTGGACAAAGATATTTCTCTTTTCTCAATTTTTCTGTAACAGAATTTCTAGTTCCTAATGCTGAGGAGTAGTAAGTAAGAGTGTATATTATTACTTTGATGTAGTGTTTCTACACCAATATATAGACCTACAAATCTTTTTAGTAAATGTACATATTAGGATAAAAGCAGGAGAAAGTTTGTGCAGTGCAATGTAGGCCCTACAATTTATTTAACCGAGTCAAGTGACACCTACTGTGCAGTGTTTATTGCCAGATGGTTCATTAGTTCTGGTCATCTATTTTTTAAACCTTTAAAAACACTGCTAGCCTCCTTTTTTTCCCCAGACATATTTATTTACTAAGAACAGTGTTTCCGCGAGCTTTACTAGCTCATTTTTGGAAACTATACAGATAAACATAAATTCGGCAAGATATTAACATAAAAAAGCACTATAACTATACAAAATATTAATACAATTTACGGTATTATAGGCAAAAAAGCAGTATAATTGGCAGATTATAGACACAATAATAAGACATAATAAGTTAAGAGATCATACAACATAATTATATAAGGTATACAATTTACAGATAAAGTAAAGTATGGTGGCTTGAAGTACAGTCAATATATAATAATTTAGTTAATACTCTATGTGATACAATTATGTTGATATGCCTTAAAGCATAATTTAAAACATCTTGGTGGAGTTAAATGAGGTATTGTAGAGTAAAGCATCAAGTCAAACACTCAAAGCCTTAAATAATCACAAAAGTTAACAAAAAGATATACAACTAACAAACTACAAAAAAGTTAAAACCTCAAGTTCAAAAGATTTTACTGGTGGAGGTAAAAATATTGTCGACTCCTGGCAATGTTTTCACATCCTTCACTCCAGTCCCGAATCGCTGTTTGATAAGGCTGTAGTCTAGTTGGTTCCTACTGCTGTGTCCTGGGCTCACCCATCCATGTGTACAGTTTGGTCTTCCGTTACTTGAACCATGCGTTTGTCACCACCGGGTCAGTCTGTTGGCAAAACTTGATGAATATCTGAAATTTGTTGTTTCTCTTTCCCAGTCTGTGTGGGCCTTTGATCTTCTGCCTGTGTCCTTCTCTTAAAATCCCCTATGATGATGGTGTTCACCTTCATTCACCACTATCTCGAGATCAAGTTATTCCCGTGTTAGGTAACAACTAAAATATGTTTTTAATAATAAGTTTAAGAGTCTTATTACCATAAAAAAAAAGAAAATACATCTACAATGATCTAATATTTTATGGTATCTTCTGAAAAAAATATAATTTGATAGTGCATCCTACGCATTCCATTTTAGGCTTTTTCTTTTTTATGAAACAATATTTAGATATTTAATTCACTTTATTAAGCGTGCGCGCACACACACACACACACACACACACACACAAATTGGCCAAGATACAAATAATTGAATGATAACAAGATTTATAAATTTTGAAAACTTTTGTTACGGTCCCTAGGCATAAATATTTCATCGAAACAAAACTAGACAACAAATCGCCCAAATCACTTTTGTAATGTAAATAATGATGATGTGTAGCTTTACTGTAATCCTGCACGCTAAAATGGAGCTATGACATAATTGAATGATGAACCATTCAAGATTGATTATTTTTAAAAAATCCAGTAGGCCTACTGATAGGTTATTGTTTCCTAAGTTATATATAGTAGTGATTTAAATTTCATTTATAAATACATAAGGAAGTTTAGGATATTATCATAATGTAGTTTAGAATAATATTATAATCAATAGGTATAGCCTATTGACTATATCCTATCTATGGAAGGAAAGATGGTGAGAGCTGGGAAAAGTTACCATGTGTATTCAATATAAAATACGATTTGCAAGATCATATTATGATGAGTTGTTATTATTTGCAGTCAAAACTTTCACGATAAGCAATTGCATTTTTTATGATTTCTTTTCTTTTAACCATTTTTACATTAGTGAAACAAGAACTTGTGAAAATAGCAGTTTGGATGTTTCTTTTTTATAGAAGCAGTGTCTATGGTTCACTTAAAGATTATTTTCAAACGAGAGTTTCTAAAAAATGCTGTGTTACGCCGCAAAATAAAATGACAAACCAGTCCAAATAGGGGTGTTTAATGACATCATATAAACATCTTTGGTTGTGTTTATATTCTGTTTGCAAAATAAACCCATTTTATCTTGAAACAAATATTTTGAATGGCTCTTTATCTAAGTCATAAAAATATGTATTTATTTTGATGGCCAGTTAGTTATAACAAGATACAAGTGTGAATATAATATTTTTTATAATTCATTATTTCATGTAGCGTACTATAATATTTAATATTTAGCACCACGTCTTACTACCCATTCTGGATATATACACTTAAGAACTAATTATGATGTGTTAGGAAATGGGATGGTTCAATATAGAGAAAGTGAACGCACATTTGTGTGGAGAAATAATGGAAAGGCACTTAGAAAATAAAAACTAGTTCACCCAAGCGAGATTCGAACCTCGAACTACCTGTCCTCGGTAGTCTAGCACAACGCTATACCAGCAGGTTAGCTAACTAGGCCACCAAGGCGGGTAATGTACTATAATATATCTTGTTGCCACAATTGCAAAACAAAAAAATAATAGTTAAATATTGGTATATTTTATTCTTTAATGAGTTAGGAATATGCCAATTAGACAGTAGGCCGAAATTCTTAGAGAAGTATTATTACAATTATTTGCTTACACTTTTTATTGATAATAAGTATTACAAGACAAATAAATATTATTTCTAAATAGGTGGACATTAGCTACGTTCAGTCAGACTTTGTTAAAATAAATAACCATCTGCTAGCTGCCATTACCACTTCTAGATACCATAGATTATTGGCTTATTATGTCCATACATTAATAATTGATTAAGGTTAGTTAAAAATTTGACGGGTCCTTTTAATTTAGTTGAAATGTGCAGCCGGTAGTAGAGATGATTTAAATGCAAATTTGTTAAGACAATAAATTTAATAACTTTGGGTTTTAACTTAAATTGATTGGTCAATGTGTTTTAGGAAAAATTAAAAATGTTTTTTTTTTTTTAGAAAGTGCATGTAGAGCTAGGTCAAGCATATATTGTTATTATTACTATGCAATAAATCTCAAGTTCAATCTTTCAAATTGACCAGATTAAGAAATATAACCCAAAAATCATTTTTAATTTTTTCTTCTTTATTAATTTTAAAGGTTTTGTTTGACTTACTATGTTTTAATGTTTGCAAAGATCTGTGGCAAACATAACAATATTAAGTTAACAATATGGCAGATCGGCGTGGTTCTTCTATCTGTGGCGTGTGTAAAAATTCTTTTAAAACTAACGAGGAAAGTGTTTTCTGTGATGGAAAATGTGCGACGTGGTATCACAAAACCTGCGCTAAAGTAGGCAAAAGAAATTTTTTTTTTTGGGAATAATAAAGACTCTAAATGGTTCTGTGAGAGGTGTGAAAAGGATGGTGCAGCTGCAACAACCAACAAAGGCGTTTCAACAATGGATTCTGAAGTTTTTAATGCTCAAATCACAAAACAAGACTTGGGTGGAAAAAACATTCACTCAATCGGTGACGTGATGCAGGAGCTAGGAAGAATGAGCTGCCAGCTTAACGAAATAAATCATAACAATAAAGTTTTTGCCGATTCAATTTTGAAA
>CABFVZ010002168.1:0-118198 GCA_902151445.1 Timema monikensis
AAGGGGGGAGGAGTGAGGCACGATCAATTACCTCACCCTCTCCCCCTCCCACCCTCTATGTTCTGATAGTTGACATTCTGTCTTACTATTGTTATAATGTGTTCTGTCTTACGACAGGTCCATTCCTTTTGCCAGTTAATTTAGATCACCAATGTGCCCTGTCCTCCACCTCCACTTTCAGTTCACAGAATTTTCTTCTTTCTTTCAAGTTATCTTATATTTGAATACTCCTTATTCCTTATTCCTTATCTCCTCTCTCTCTCAACCTTTCCTTCTATGACGTTGTGCAGAAGACAGTTCTCCTAATGATGTGTGTGATCTAGTTTGCTTTTTACATCCACATCCAAAATGGTTATATTCTCACCCTTTCTTCTTGCGACTTCTTAATTTTTTGTCACCCTGTCAACTAAAATCATTAAAACAAAACAATTTCAGCATATTTGATAAATGTAAACAACATATTCACTAGGGGTGTGGGAGTTCTCGAAAACTTGAGTTCGAGTCAATTTTAAGTAGCTGCTTGAACTTGACTGGAAGATTTTTACAAAACTCAAAAAGAGTGATAACTCAGTATTTTTAATTTTTGATCAAAAACTCCAATTTAAATTTATTTTATTCAACTTCAAAATATTATTTCATATCAAATTAATTCTCTCAATATTTATTTTTATCTAACAAAAAAATACAATTTTATGATTAAATATTATTTAAAAATAGGAATTTTGGTGATTATAATTTTCTTACACAAATTTTAATTCTAAGAAATGTAAGTACTTTTGATTAATAAATGGATCTATTAAGTAAATAAAATTAGAAATATTTATAGTACAAATATAGTTTTATATTAAAACATTCAAACTCGATTTGATCTCGAAACGAAATGAAAAATACCTACTTGACCAGGCCTAGTATTAATAATTTTTATATTTTTATTTTATTTTAGTAACAATGGCATATATCTACTGACGTTTTAAAGGAATTACTAATGAATTTATGAAAATTAAAATTCAATTAATTAGAAAATGGTGGCCGTTTCTGCTACTACCATTGATGCGTTTATTAAAGAAACAAGTCGATATTCATTTATTTGTTTACCTATGATTGGCCCTCAGTAACCGTTCGTGGTGACGGTCTTTGGATGTTAATGTTGATCCAACTGCTGCTGATTACGGACTTACGGAAAGGGCTCTCTTTACAGAGTGATATGTTACTGTGGATTCAATCTCTTACGGACCACGGACAACTGACTACGGACAATAGGTGATCAAGTAGGTATATAGATGTGTCTTAATCACATCCAAACAGAAAGTCCAGTTTTAATTTCAAATCAATCTGTTGAATACGATATTTTTAATCAAAGTTATCTCGCAATGGTGGGCATGCTGACATAGATTTCTGTTTTGTATGGCACGGTTTGCTAGGGACAGGAATATTTCACTGTTTACACCAGTAAATTTTGTTTGAAAATGGTTTCCGACTCTCACTCTAAGAAAATGCAGATGCATTTACTCTACATTTTCCATTCCCCATACTGTCCCTATTATATTAAATATACGAATATTCAAGAAGGTACATTACAAATTAGAGTTTGCTAGAGCTTATACTAATTTAATTTAGATTGGACGATGTTTTTTTTTTTAATTAGAGTCACATAGTGCTGAAGTTTCTCTTTCTCAAATAATGGAATATAGAACGCCCCTACAACTCACTATGACGACTTAACCACAGGAAGCTAAACCTTTTAATTTTTCTGTACCTACTTCTGGTAATTCTCTTTTTAACTTTTAAATACTTTTACACATAAGGGTTGGGGTATGTTTTGAAAAATGTCCTTGTAGCTTCTTCACTTGGTCTCATTGACAATCAAGGATAAATAACTAATGTGCATTAGATATGTTTTAAACGTTGTGTTAAAGTATATAAGAAAATTGTATCAGTTCGATTAAGCAGACGTACAAGATTATTAGGCCCACAGCTCTATCTTGAGATCTTTGTCAGAATTAATTAGCTTTGTCAAGAAGTTAAGTGATGTGAAGTCGACATAAAAAGTTATCTCTGCACCTTGACCAAATTCCAAGTAACTGGGTTGAATGATTAGAAAACTGTACTGAAGTCAACCTCCACAACTATCTCTACACCTTGACAACAATACAAGCAATACTGTGACATGATAAGAGCTGGGTTGACTACGTTTACACGATTGGAGCTGGTAAAAACCGCAGTCCAATTATGTACCTGGTGGAATCTACTTTAAAATGAGGTAATAACTAATTATATTTTTGACCTGTACTACAGAATTACAAGCTCTATCTGTAGAAATGACCATAATTTTAATTCTGAGGAATTGATGACGTTTGTCTATTTTGTAACCAAGTAGTTTTATATATATATATATAATTATATATGTTTATATATATAATTATATATGTTTATATATATAATTATATATGTTTATATATATAATTATATATGTTTATTTATATAATTATATATGTTTTTATATATATAAACATCAATGATTTTATACATAGAGTTTGGTTCCTTTGCAATATTCTTTTGGTATATTTTGATTTATGCTTATATTTATTCTATTACTAAAATGATGAATTCTTCACTGGTAGATTTGAGTTTATTTTGATGTGTGTGGCAATTCTTACTAATGTGGACTTAAAAATTATATTATCCATTTAAAAATTCATCGTTGAAAACATCCAATTAAAAAAAGATAGAAATTTCTTAAAAGAAACTATATAAAATTTACAGTAAAATTTTTTATCCCCCTTAAAAATTTACAAATAACTTTGTTTACAGACTTTCTGAGAAAATATTATTCGTGTGGGTGTGTTCATAAACATCTTCAGTAATCCTCATTTTGGTGTTGATGGTTTGATTACAGATTCCTCCTCATATTATTAATGATCATAGTTTAGCTAAAATTAATATGTTATTTAAAATGATTAATATACAATTATTTTTAATAACTGGAAAGTTTTTAAATAGAAAAGAAACTAGAGACTTAAATAACGATAAATACCAAAGTTATAAAAAACTATGTTCGCACCTACTATGTAAATATAAGTTATTGTTTTGCCAAAATGCTAACACACTCATAACACAACAAATTGCAAGATAATTTTTGAAATTGATAAGTGTAACTCATTCATTGTCTTTTAATAAATTTTGATTACTCAATAAAATGAATACATCTTTAATTTATCTAAAATAAAAACTATGTTTTATATGATAACAATATAAAATAGTGGGGTAGTGTTTATTTTAAAATAGAGTTAAGATTCGTAAAATAAAATATTTTTATAAATAAATTTAATATTAATTTATTTTAGTTTATTTGAAAATATGATCTTCCAAGTTTCTATTTCAGTTCATAGTATTATAAATATAGGTTCGTAAAAAGTGAAGGAAACAAGTTCATGTTTGACAGAGTATCTGAGGGCTCTCTTTATAAAATTAAACCACTGAATCACCGAAATATTCATTAAGTAGTTAAATGGTAGGTGTCAATTTATATTACAATATTGAATCCCATATTTTAAATAAAAGATCTAATACAGAAGATTTCACTAGTTGACTAAGCTATTTTGAATAATGAATGTAACTTTATAGCGCTTGAGGATTAAAGAATATATATTTAATAGTGAAAATAGTAAGGATATGAAAAAATTTACTTAACAATTTGACATAATCTATAATGTTATGTTTAGAATGCTAGACAAATAAAAAATATACGAAATTAAGTGATAAAAGTATTTAAATATATTTTATCGTGTTATTACATATATTACATTTAATCTGATGAGAATAAATATATATCGATGATCATCTTATTGTTTAGAAGATTTAGTGTGTTGAGACGTCTCTGTTGATATTTAGTGTTTAGAGACGTCTCTGTTGATATTTAGTGTGTAGAGACGTCTCTGTTGATATTTAGTGTGTAGATACGTCTCTGTTTATATTTAGTGTGTAGAGACGTCTCTGTTTATATTTAGTGTGTAGAGACGTATCTGGTGATATTTAGTGTGTAGATACGTCTCTGTTGATATTTAATGTGTAGAGACGTATCTGTTGATATTTATGTGTAGAGGCGTCTCTGTTGATATTTAGTGTGTAGATACGTCTCTGTTGATATTTAGTGTGTAGATACGTCTCTGTTGATATTTAGTGTGTAGAGACGTCTCTGTTGATATTTAGAGTGTAGAGACGTCTCTGTTGATATTTAGTGTGTAGAGACGTCTCTGTTGATATTTATTGTGATGAATGATAATGTTATAGTTGGTGTTGTGAATGAATGTGACCTGATATATAAATTGAATGAAATAACATAATTGGAGGAATCTATTATTCATTTATATACCACAATTATATAATATATTACAATATTTTTCTGAATTGACACTTAGTATTTATTTTTGCCAATATATGGTATATTTCATTATTATCTTGGTTTTTTAAAATGTGGTTTACTGCAAGGTAAAAACCAAATTGACAAGATGGCTTTACATATCATTTGAAATAAATATAAATATATAATTAATGCTTCAATATATTAATATTAAAGATTATGTATATAAATATTAGATGAAAGTTAGCTAAAATGTAAGGTCTTACCTCCTAGCTTTAAAGATTTTAATTATTTAAAACATCTCAATTTAGTTTTTAACGTAGGTTCATTTGACCTAACATCCCAAATGAAGGTAGTTTAACTTTGATAGGTGTAACTAGCTTATAATTTTAAAGCATCTGATATGTTTAGAATAACGTTCTCATAATTTGGATACTTATTTCCCCGTAATTGTGGTACAAAGTGGAAAAATAAAATTAACTGGAGATGTTCTAGGGGAAAGAGTGAAATATGTATAGTATATTAAAGTAAAAATACATTTTATTGGTTCACAAATTAAGAGAGTAATAACGGACTTGCCAATTTACATTTTTATATTTTATATTTCATAGTAAAAAAGTTTAATAAAATAAATACTGTAAATTTATAATACACTAGAACCCTAAATTTTTAATTGAATTTAATATTATTATCTTAATTAAACCCAAATACTTTAAATTCGTCGTTTTAAACGTTACACTAAAGGCAACCTAAATGAAATTGTTTTGATTAGAAATTTAATCTATAGAATTTTTAAAATATATTACAAGAAATATTGATTCAAAATTTAAACAATGTATTTAGTAAATATTTCCAAAAATAGCCTCCACACTCATAGTACGTCCAAACTTTACTGTGATTTTTTTTCATATTGTACCCATACATTAATTATTTTATTAAGTCCACAACCTGGTTATTTATTTTATGGGATATCTATCTATCTGATTTTGGACATGTACTCAGCCCTTTTTCTGGTTAGTGTTACCTGCACCATCTGATATAAATCCCATGCACTACGGGTGTTCATAAAATGTAGTGGCTCTCCATTGCCTACCCCATTGAATTTCTATGAGTGAGCTCAAAAGAGGCCGCCAATTTTTACAGAAAAGTATTGTCACATACCTTACAAGGTTATTTTACATACTACAGCCGACATGGGACTGACGCTTTGGTTTGTACGACGGATTTTAACAGATTAAGAAAACTCCGTCAACCTCAGCTGGGTTTGAACCAACGAACATCAAGTCCTGGGGCAAGCATTTTATCCAAGTTCACTCAGGTCGACATACATTAACTACAATATTAGAATAGAAATGAGTAAGTTCTAGTTTTAAAGTAAATGTACCTGAATTAGTGTGTAGGAGGAGTGGGAAACTATAAAGAAAAAATAATAAATTAATGACCCGACTGGGATTAGAGCCTCAGCTTAACGGTCACCTGCAAAACAGTCTAATTAGAGATTAATGCTTTGTACTATACAACCACTGATGCGGGTAATTTTACTGTTATCTTAGACATTGAAAGGATGCAATAAAACGTTTTTAATAAGGGGACAGTCCGGGATAAGCCTCGCCTATGCATTATCACGGACCATGACATTCCTAAACGTCCAATATATTCTGTGTTGTTTCTCGAATGTTCTTTCTTTTAAAGGATCATTTCAGAGCAAAAAGTGTTATTGTTAGAGGGAATGATTCCATCACTTGTGTGATTATTCCACTCAGATGAATCTCCCCCCAATTCCCACGGGTCAACGAAATCGTTTGAAGTTACCCCTCAACGAGAAACCGATTATCTTTGTCATATACGCGTGGATAATATGCATGTGCGCTTGGCCAACGTTTGGGGGAGGGGAAAAAAAGAAAACAAATTGTTTGGGGCATTTCTTAAAAAAATAAAAATCTTGTTGAATACTAATGATGGTGCCTCTATATAAAAGACCATTGAAAGTTTTTTGTTTTGTATATATTTTGAAAGGACAGATAATGACCTTGTAATACACTGTTAAGTGTGGTCAAGAATAGGGGAGAAATTTCTCAAGATTAGTTACAGCTGCCTCTTAGCATGGTGAAGCAAAAAACAACGTTTAGGTTTCATAAATAGAAGGAGAATCGTAAGACTCGTATCTTGATGTTTAGAAACAATTTATATAAATTGTCTTTTAACTAGTCTGCTAGCTTACTAATTATACCAATATTACAAGGTAGCACACCTATATTTAAAAGGTTAGCATCAAAAGTAATTGATGAAATCAAAATTTTACCTAAAGAAAATATATTTAATACAGGCAATAATCTTTTACTCTCTTTTTATTCTTTGTTAGAAATATTTTGAAATAATTCCCTCACTTAAAATTTTAAAATCACACGTTAAACGGTCATTATCTGTGACATTTTATGTAGTCAATCTGAAACATAGCTATAAAGATGAACTCCTTTAACAAGTTTGAATAATTTTATACATTGACCAAGTATCATGGTGATTAAAAGAACTTCTTAAAACACTACTCTGATAGATAGTTTTTTATTTATAAGCTATTAGCTTTGCGACAAATTTCATCAATTTTGTTCCCATTAAACCAATTCCATTAAATAAGGTTCAAGATAGTAATCAATTATCAACCTAAAAACCTGTCAAATATTATTCATATTATTTTACTTATTGTAGCATTCTAGAATGCTTTACAACTCCAAAGTTAATATTAAATGAACTTTATATTTCCGTTTTATTCTTGTAAATTCTCAGAAATAATAATAATAATAATAAATATAATAACTTAAGAATACCAAATACGAAGGAAAAAACCTGCATTTTTATAAAATTTCAAACACTTATAGTTTCAGATAAATTAAGATTCTTAATACATTGCATTTGTGAAATGAATAGTCTAGCAGACCAACCAAGCCCGTCTTGACCTAAATATATTTTATTTCTCAATCAGCATTCAGTCTCATAACAGCACAGAATGGAATAACATCTACCTGATTGAGATCAGAATAAATTTACTTGTTATCATATTCATTCTTTCTTTTCATATTAATTACTAAATCACCCACCTCGATGGAAGCATGGTCCAACGCGCTACTCTCTTAGTAGACTAGACTGCCGATGATGGGTAAATGGAGGTTCGAATCTTGGTCAGGTGTACTAAGGTCGTTTTAAAAAACTGGTTTTCCACTCTCCCTCTAAACAAAATCGGTTAGATTTCCTTTAAATATAACCTTCCTAATCCCTAAATCCATTAAAGTAATTAGTACATAAGCGTATAACCCGAATAGGTAGTAAGACGCAGTGCTAAAAGAACTCAATTAAATCCTTTTTTTAACTTTCTTAAATTAACAAATTAAACTTTTTCTATAATTTTTCTAAAACTCCATTGGCATATAGGCTATTTTAAGAACTGGGTTTCTATCATGATCTATTCTGTTATTTCATAAACCACGGAAAATAATGGGTTTGTGTTTATAGCATGATTTGTTCTGTTATTTCATAAACCACGGAAAATAATGAGGTTTGTGTTTATAGCATGATTTGTTCTGTTATTTCATAAACACCGGAAAATAATGGGTTTGTGTTCCTAGAATGATTTGTTCTGTTATTTCATAAACACCGGAAGATAATGGGTTTGTGTTCCTAGAATGATTTGTTCTGTTATTTCATAAAGATTAATAGATGATGTACACCATAAATTGACACTAGTTGGCCCAAAATATTTTGCCTCCAACGCAGTTATTAACCAAAGGAGAATAGGATTAAAGATTAGAGACACGAAATAAATTAATCCGTGTTATTCAACTATTTAATATTTTCAATTAAACATATACAATATAAATTAAATTATTTTACTTTAAATATATAAAAATAATTTCTTCTTGCTTAATACTTTATAATTATTTTAATATAACATCATCTTCAATTATCATTAATGTTTTTTTGTCTACTAAACTGTTATAATATATTTATGCTAATTTTGTTAATTTGAAGTCTGAATAATCAATAAATATTTTTATATGTTAATTATTTTATGTTACTAAGACTATCTCAACTTTCGAGTTTTAAATTATAAATTTTATATGGTTTTTTATCAACAGGCTTTGTTTTACCTACATGTTGTGTTCTGTGTTATTGTATATTATTAATAGTTTTCCCTACTGTAATTAACACTTAATTCACTAAGACAAAACTAAAACTTACCTGTTTTTAGTTTATCTAAATAATATATGCCAGGTATTTTATGTAAATTTTAAAAAGTACGATTTATTGCCATTATCAGTGGCCTATCCAATTAGTTAAATCAGCAGAGTAGTTGAATTTGTGATGAAAAATAAGAACCAGTGCATTTTGAATCATTTTCTTACATTATTGATTGTACCATTGGTTTACCATGTAAGGTAACAAGCTTAGCTTGCATTATTACTCAATGGAAGTGGTTCTGAAACTGTGGTACACGGTGTTAGCACGATGGTCCGCGCATGGGACCACAAGGAAATGATCGGTGTGACAATATCGTGTTTGCTTTCTCATAATTAGGTCTCAATTGATATTTATTATAATATCACGCTAAGACTTCCCAGATATCCATTTAGAGGATTACCCAACATTAAACTATTCATTATTTGAGGGATTCAATAGAAATCAAAATAATACTCCCAGGACAGACAGACATTATTTTGGATAATGGAGAATATTAAACTTAAATATTCATTACAATCTCTAGGTCAACACTTTTAACAGTTACACATTTTTTGTCTTTATTTGAAAGTAAAGAATTGAAAGAACAACTAAATAGAACAATTTTTCTCTAACTCCACTGTCAGTTAAATATAATTTGATCCGGTGAACAGTACAATTTTAATAGGAATAAGTGACAGTTAAAAACATTCTAATACATTATTAGTGTTAATAAAATTTAAAGTGACAGATTATATTACTTGACTTGAAGGTAAATAGTATCGTTTTTATATGAAAAGTAAGGTTTTTCTTTGAAAATTTTACTGAGAAATGTGTATAATAAATCAAAGCTCTATAAATATGCTGTATTTAATGTTTGATAAACACGTTCAATGAGAAATGTCCTTATTTTACGAGTTAGAGGTAGGTAGTATATTAAGTTTGGTAGACCGAGTGTGCATTGAACGTTTATCAAGTGGTCCACTATTGGGAAGTAATTGTGAAACATGATATAGCTTTTAAGAGAGGATCATAATGTCGTCCATGAATATAAAACTGCTACCTTTTATAATAAACGGAATGTATAGTAAATCGCCTCTTAAGGCTAATGCAAAATTTAGCATTGCGAAAAATACATAGAGCACTATAATTAATCTGGAAAAATTAATAGATACTAGATTGTGGGATAGTCAATTATGAGTGTACACAGCTTTGATTCGAACTATGGCTCCCAATACAGACTTGATTAAATAGATATTAGTGGTTAAATGACATATTGAGATTAAAAATAAAAATATATGACTTGTGGTTTTCGTGTTTTATATCTGAATGTAATAACTAAAATTGGATAGGGATAGGGTAGAGAATGTTCTGAGTAAAAATGCCCGTGTTTCCGTTGAGGGGGAGGGAAAGTAGTATTAAAAAAACTGAGTGAACATGGCTGAGATTCGAACCCTGAAAGCTATCGTTTTCTGTAAGCCAGAATAGGCTAGGTGACGTTTAATCCATATTTCCATCAATATGGTTAGGCTAAGAGTGGAAATTTGTTATTTTTTTATTTATTTAGAAGACATATATTAAGACTTTGACATATACATACACACACACACACACGAAACATGCATGCATACATACAAACATACATACATACATACATACATACATACATACATACATACATACATACATATATATACACACACACACGAAACATGCATGCATACATACAAACATACATACATACATACATACATACATACATACATACATACAATCATACATACATACATACATACATACATACATACATACATACATGCATACATACATACATACATACATACATACATACATACATACATACATACATACATACATACATACATATATACATATATACACACACACACGAAACATGCATGCATACATACAAACATACATACATACATACATACATATATACACACACACACACGAAACATGCATGCATACATACAAACATACAAACATACATACATACATACATACATACATACATACATGCATACATACATGCATACATACATACATACATACATACATACATACAAGATAACCAATTCTCGTAGATTATGATAGTCAGGAGAGGCAGCGTGAATGTAAAAATCTAGAGCCGTGATCAGGGTATTGACTGGAAAGCCCAATGGGAAGAACTAGACGCAGATGGGAAGATACTAGACGCAGATGGGAAGATACTAGACGCAGATGGGAAGATACTAGAATGAACCTGAAGCAGATAGGGTGTAATGAGTAGGGAGCGATTTTGCCCTAAATGCCTTTTTTATTCCTATGCTTTATTCCTAGTCTTTTGAGGTATAAGTTTATTTTTGATGATTGCGAAGATAATGTGATAACTTTTATAGTGCCTATAAATGCCTATTTC
Source organism: Timema monikensis (assembly GCA_902151445.1). NCBI lineage: Eukaryota > Metazoa > Arthropoda > Insecta > Phasmatodea > Timematidae > Timema > Timema monikensis. Next base: position 10,992 of record CABFVZ010002168.1, read on the forward strand.
CCTGTTAAGTGCTTATATTACAAATGGGAGCCTTAAAGTGCCTTTTTCTATCTCTCTCTTTCTCCCACCCTCTTTTTTTCCTTCTAAATATTTGCAGCTGCCCCGAATCCCCCGTCCCCCCCTCCTCCTTCACTCCGTAGGTTACTCCACGTGGATACTCGTGATAGGTAGGAAAAACCCATGTGTCCAGTGGTCTGATAGGTTCAGACTTGTCAGTCCGGAAACAAAGATTTTCTTCTAGCGCACTAAAGTGTCACTTCATTCAGTGGTTGTGTATATTACGCTGTTGTTAGATGTGCATATCTGTCCATTAATATTTCTTTGTATTGGACTGTGTAAATTATTGAACTAGTAGAAAATGCCTAAAGAGAAATCGTGTAAAAGTGTATTATTCAAACAATGGATTGGTGGTGATAGGAATTTCACAACGGATGGAAAAATTATTTTTTGTCAGCCATGTTCCAAGGAGGTAAGTTAGCTTTTAAAAAGGTGAAATGAAATTATTAATTTTCAAAGTCAAGGTTTTTATTAAATATATTATCTACTGTTTAAAAGTAAATCAGGATTATTTGCTATTGTTCAAACTAGGTTTCATTTCTTATTGAAGGATTTCAACGACAAAGTGGAAATATTTACCAAAGCGTACCATTTAGATAAAAAAAATCTTAGTTCTCTTGAGAGGTGATGCTTTGTTAATTTGTAGAATCCACATATATTACTGCGTGAAAATTTCCATTTTTAATATTTGGATAAAATGCAAGAAGAAGTATCACCTAGAACAACACAAAATACTGCAATACATATGAAGAATTCCGGAAAGAAAACAGGATCTCAACTATTTTTTCCTAAAGTTAACGATACCGATAAAACCCAGGAGCATTTTTCTGTTGACTTATGCTCTGCGATGGTAGCTGCAAATATTCCTTGGAAGAAGCTGGAGAATCCAGATTTTAATGCTTCTCTCATAAAATATACCAACATTAAGATATCAGACGAATCAACTCTGAGGAAACACTACTTGCATTATTTATCCGTAAGTTTTTACAATAGCAGTTTTTTCTTTCTGACATTAAAAAATATTAACTGAATTGTATTGATTTAAACTATTCACAGTAAAAATTCTTATTATTTCGTTTAAGACAGTTGAGAAAATCCGAGAAGATATTGGAAAATCATACATCTGGGTTACTGTTAATGAACCACTGACCGCTGTGTCAGATATGTTGCAAATGTTGTGGTTGGAAAACTAGACTCTACGGGTCCTGGGAAACATCACTTGGTTGTTTCAAAGATGCTTGAGGCAACCAACAGCTCAACAATTGCCATAGTTGTTCGTGATGCTTTGCGTAAGTATATAACTTAATTGCACAAGATATACTGTGTTAATTTAATGATTCGCAGTGTAAGTCCTGTAAAAATTATAATTATAAATAAGTTAATTTGTTTATATTAGGTGTCCTGTGGCCATCAGAAAACAACGATGAAAGGTTTTTGGTTCTGCTGACAGACAGTGCGGCCTACATGTTGAAAGAGACTGTGAGCTTTAAAGTATTCTACACCAAGTTAATTCACGTGACTTGTCTGGCGTATGCTGTTCATAGGGTTGCAGAGGATATTATATCACGTTTTCCAAATGTTAACGCTATTATTTCCACAGTCAAGAAAGTGTTTTTGAAGGCTCCATCACGAATCTTCTCATTTAAGGCCGCACTGCCCAACACACCTTTGCCACCACAATCAAATTTAACGCGTTGGGGTACACGGCTTCATGCTGCGTTGTACTATGCAGATTACCTTGGTGACACTCAAAATTTATTATACAATACACTATCTTTAGGCGCGTTTCCAAATTAAAATTTCAGTGAGCATTTACCACTGGTTTTATTGATTCCACCTGTCCGTCCACATTATTGAAAAAAATAATTAATTTAATAGTTTTACTTGTAGAACACAATTTATTGAAAGAATGGTGAGTTTTTCTATATCAACCGTTTTGATTGTAGGTAGTCCAAACATTTGACGAGGAACAAGCTGTCGCCATTACAGAAGCAAATGCTTCCATCTCCTGCTCAAGTGTCAGTGCGGAATCTGGCATACGTAAAAAGAAATTTTGGAAATCTTCCAGGAGCAATCACAGCTTTAGAGGCGAGGGATTTTCCTCTTCTAAAAGCTGTGAAGATAATGCGGGGAATAGAAGAAAACCTGAATCAGGCTCCTGGCTCAGTTGGCACAGCCATCGTCGACAAATTTAACAGAGTATTTATTGCAGCAAAACTCTGGGTTGAAAGTGATGGAATGTAATGCGGACATCTTAGAAGGACTAACTACATCACTCCCAGAAGTCAAGTTTAGCTCAGCAGAGATAGCTTGTCTGAAGTTTTGCCCAATGACTTCATGTGAAGTCGAGAGAAGTTTCTCACAGTATAGAAACATTTTGTCAGACAACAGAACAAAATTCACACCTGAAAATCTTGTATGGTATTTGATAATTAACTCTAATAGTAATTAATATGTGTTTATGGAAAGTGTATGCTGAATTTTAAGAGTGAATAATAAAAACTTGGAGTGATTTGGTGCCTTTTTTTGCATTACTATGCTTATTTATTCTTTTTAGTGCCTATTTATTGCCTTTTTTTTACTTTATAATGCCTATTTATGTTCCTATTTTTGTGATTTTTAGTGCCTATTTGCCTGCCTTTGTTTAAAATTTTAGTGCCTGTAAATCCACCCCCTATTAATGAGGTGGACTGATTAGGACTGTCTCAATTTAGTGACAGGGTGTAATGAGGTGGACTGGATAGAGCTAGCTCAAGATAAGGATAGGTAGCGTACTTTTGTAAGTGCTTAAATTAACTTTAGATTTCCTAATACAATAGAGAAGGTGAGTAATAAACATATTGTAATATTATAACTACTAAACTATACTTAACTATATACTTTAACACTAAAAATAAAATGTAAATTAATATGCCACTTAAGTTACTGAATTAGCTATGTTTTCAGTGCTTTACTGCAAACTATTGAAAACGCTCTTTATTTAAATTTAAGATCCCCTTATTAAGATTCACTGTAACTTAAAAACTGCAACTTGGTTTGTGGAGATCTCTTACATTTGCCCTTTTATTTACTGCTAGTTTTTAAAGATCCTAACTAATAAAAACAGAATATGTAATATCGTTATTTTAGAAAATGAGACCAAGTGGCTCTCCCCTACGTCCTTCAGTAAAACTCATAGATCCTGCTGAAGTTAGCATAAAATGTATGTTACGCTTCACTATCTATAAAAAGTAAGAGAAACAAATCACTTTACGTATCAACATATTAAAGTAATAACTATGGTCACTGTCAAATACTAATTTTCCGCCTAGAGTACTAGTTTTTACTTAGCACCGCGTCTTACCACTCGTTCGGGCTATACGCTTAAGTACTAATTACGCCAATAGGTTGGGAGCTGTGAAGGTTAAATGTAGAGGAAGTGAATCGGCATTTGCGTGGAGAGAGAGTGGAAAACCATATAGGAAAATCACCCCAGTTCATCCAAGCGAGATTTGAACCTCGATCTCCCCCTCCTCTACAGTCTAGCTTAACACAAAATTAGCGAGCTAGCTAACTACGCCACCTAGTCGGGTTAGAATACTAGTTTATGGTAAACAATATGAATGTACAATTTTAAAGCTTTGTATCGTTTACACAGTTTTAGGACATTCTACCAACAATAACTGAATAAATTAAAAAAGCCTCACAACCAAACTAATTTTCTAAGGCGGTACTTTCTAATTTGTTTTTCTATTAATAATCTTCTAATACAAGCAAGATATGGTAGTCTACATTGGATGCTGAGTCCAGACCATTTTGAAAGTGATACTTGTTTTGTCATGGTCGATGATTTACACAATCCTCTGATATTATCACATGTTCAATCACTCACTGATCTTGTTTCCAGCCACAAACTTGTAAACGTAGAAGTCAACCAGACCGCTATGATCTAAATTATTATTATTTAAGTATGTGGAAACACTTACATTTTACTTAATAAAATAGTCATATAAAATTCAACATTTATTTAATTTAAAAATAATCCAAGCGTCGGAATACTCTTTTGAAATTTGTTTTTGCCTCTGGCTAGAAACATTCAGAGTAAATCTTTAATCTTCAGTAATAACTCGCATTCAGATTTCACCTGTGCATGGCCAAGTAGATAAATTAAACCCTGTGAATGCGATTTATCAACACGAAAGAGACAAATTTAATGAAGCTTTCAATAAACAAAAATTTATAGTGCGTAAAGACAATGCAAACGTTGTTCAAAAGGATACCTTACACACAGTTTATTTAACGTTCTATTTTCTTTATTTTTGTACTACTAATTTTTTTTTCTTCTCTGATTGAGTTTCCGTTTCAACTCACCAACCATAACAAATTTTTTTTTGTGTGATCCTTCGCCACTGAAATTTATTAGGCTTTTAGATTTAGAGCTTTTAAAATTAAATTAATAAGTATTGTAGTCAATTGGATTATCTTACATGTAAATATGATTATTTTAAAAGTACTTAGTGAATTAAATTTAGGAATATTATCTAATGTATTTACATTATCTGAATGAGTAGTAAGATGCAATGCGATTTATTTTAGGATTAAAATAAAATGCTATAATTATTATGAACTTTTAAAATTACTTTTTAAGTATAACTCATAAAAGAAAATCACTATGTTCTTTGAGCCAAAGTTAGATTGATTAGTGTTTGTAATACAGTAAATAATAAACTATATTATTTATTATTAGGTATTCTGTCTTATTACAGGTTCATTCCTTTTGTCAGTGAACTCAGACCACAAATGCAGCGTTCCAGTGATTAACAGTAATAATGAAACACCGAAAGGAGTACAGGGACAAATGTACCCGATAAGACTTAGATAACCGTTAAAAACTAAAATTAACTTTATGAAAATTTCTTGAATAATAACAGGTTTCAATTCAAACTACGCATCAATTTTCAGTAACATATTTCAACTTGTTTTAAATTGTTCTACATTTTAATCTACTTTTAAAACTAGCTCATTATATATGTGGTCGATTTTTACTATCACTCCCAATAATTGGTCAATCTGTATATTATCTTTCTATTAGTTCATTTCCACTTGACTCATATTTAAACATCATATTTTAACTACTTTAGTAAACTAGGTAACTTTATAAATGTTTGAATTGTATTTCCATGTTTAAATAATTGTAAATCAATAGTGTCGTATGTCATGTTATTAGCTCATCCTATTTTAATTACAGTAAGTGTTGTAGTGTAAATAATTAATATCAAGTATGCTAACATCCTGTAAAGATTAATTATAATATCAATTATACACAATAGTCTATAATTATCAACCAATTTAAACCCATACATTAATTAATAAAAGTAGAAGTAAATGTAGTAGATTTGTTATTTTATCAGGAGTACATATTTAGGCTATTCACTAAACATCAGTAGTAGTACTAGTAGCAGTAGTAGAATTATAAGTAGGCAGAATTTACTGTCGTAGCAGTAACAGAAGTGACAGTCATAGTAGTATCAGAAGCAATGGTCGTAGTAGCAGCAATATCAAATCTGATAGCAAAAAAATAAGTTTGAATTTTCCAAAAGTGTCTTCCTACCTGAATTCTTCTATAGAAACTTTAATAACTGTCAGAAAAGGTCCTCTCAATGGAAGTTTGACCATAGTAAGAGGCTTTCAAGGTATACCATAATGTATTTTTCTTTGGCCTAACCTGCGCATGAACCTTAGGAAAAGAGACCATTTAGAGTACGACCTGCAGAGTATAAAATAACTGAACTGAAACAAGGATCGAATAAAGTGGGAACTCAACATTCGTGGCATTCCATAGGGAAGAATTTCTTCTTCAAATTTCTCAATGTCCTTGTTTAAGATTCTATTCAGAGCAGCTTCTTTATTTATGTTTATTAGTGGGGGATTGTTTCAGTGACACGAAGTGGCTAGGTCAGCAGCTGCTGCTTTGAACATCCTGATAATGGCGAATCTATCAACAAGTACCTTGCCAGTCTGAAGTGAACATCCTTTTGGCGAGATTCCTACAGAGGGAACTTCAAAGGTTGTGCCGTTTGAGCTGGGATTGAAGTAAACGAGGATTCAGGTCACTTTTTTTACATTTAACAATAATTATAAATAAATTGTTTAGCGTACAAAACAATATATATACAGAGTGTCCTTGACTTATATGGATTTGAGTTACAGGGATTCATAGATATGCGATTGCTTTACTTCTCTTTACGGCTAACAGAATATCTACTAAGTATAAATATAAACAAAATAAATGACGTTACTGGTAAACTAGCGTAGAGATTCTAGTGTCAACCCCATTTTGTTTGTTTCTTACCTTGAACGCAAGTTGTTTATTGTAATTGAACCTACGTAGTACACTACTTAATGTATACAAAGTATAATAAGAATCTCTTTAGCTTTAATTATCCTTTGAGACGAACAGCTTGGAATGGTATTAAAGAACAACTTGACTTGCACGGTTATTCAACTATAGTGGAATCCTTCGAAATGAATTAACCAAGAAAGTCCAGGACTTACTGTATTTATTCTGTAGATACGTTTACCTTATGTTTTATTTTATATTGGGTGTAATCATTTTAAGAGAGATCTTTCAACTAAATAGAAAATGTCCTATCCAAATACAAAGTTACCCATGACTGACATTCAAGAAGTTTTAAGTTTAGCATGTGTAAATATGTAAACTAAACATATATAATGAAACAATGTTATATTTATTGTGGGAAAAATCTCTTTACTGTTTAAAAATCTTGTTACATGTTTACCTTAACTAGCATTCCCTTTCATCCCAACTTAATAAAGAGAAAATATTTAATAAAAAACCATCTTAATAGAGAGGAGTTGATTTCAGACCTCACCATCACCAGCAAACTACAAAATATGACACTGATGTCCTATATCTTGGTGAACACGTTGAATTAATGTCAGGCTCATCTAGTATAATGAATCAGATAGCCGAAGCTATCATCTAGACTCTGCCTTAAAATATGAGTGAAGAATGACCATGGGTACGGGACGAATCCTGGATAGCTCAGTGGTAAGAGCATTGGCGTACTAAGCCGAAGGTCCCGGGTTCGATTCCCGTGTCCAGGTGTCATTTTTCAATTTTCAGGATATGTCATCTAGTATAGTTTAACTATGACGGTAAGTATTGGGTTCGATTTATAGGAAGGTGAACGCGGACTGTTTTACTCCAAATGGTTTTTAACTCTCCTCCCACGCCAATTCAGGTAGATTTAATTTAAATTTAAATTCTTCATACCTAACGCAATAACGTAGTTAAAAACTTGGACAGATAAAAAGACTGGAGGGGAAATAGGTGGGGGGAGAAAAACGCTCTTAAAGGGTATTTTTATAGGTTTGCTTTCTTTAAATCTGCCTCTTAATGAATGTTTTTTCCACAATATTAACTATTTCTCGATGTAAGAGATTTGTTCAAGTGCAAATAAAATGGATATATAAAGTACGTCTCCACTGTCTTGGCCGTGGGCAGAAGCTAAGTCTAGGTAAACCCACTCTCGAGTCAGATGAGCTGCAGGTAAACAATCGTGTTTTGATCTATACACTCTCCGAGGAGGGCGCCCACCTGTGCAAGACATGGTCATAGTTGTTGTGGCATGTGGAATGTTGAGATGAATCTGGCTCACAACCATAGAGGAACTAGAACTGTGGAGTGTTAAGGTGAGTCTGTTGAGGTGAGTCTGGCTCACAACCATAGAGGAACTAGAACTGTGGAATGTTGAGGTGAGTCTGGCTCACAACCATAGAGGAACTAGAACTGTGGAATGTTGAGGTGAGTCTGGCTCACAACCATAGATGAACTAGAACTTTGGAATGTTGAGGTGAGTCTGGCTCACAACCATAGAGGAACTAGAACTGTGGAATGTTGAGGTGAGTCTGTTGAGGTAAATCTGGCTCACAACCATAGAGGAACTAGAACTGTGGAATGTTGAGGTGAGTCTGTTGAGGTGAATCTGGCTCACAACCATAGAGGAACTAGAACTGTGGAATGTTGAGGTGAGTCTGTTGATGTAAATCTGGCTGACAACCATGGAGGAACTAGAACTGTGGAATGTTGATGTAAATCTGGCTGACAACCATAGAGGAACTAGAACTGTGGGATGTTGATGTAAATCTGGCTGACAACCATAGAGGAACTAGAACTGTGGAATGTTGAGGTGAATCTGGTTCACAACCATGGAGGAACTAGAACTGTGGAATGTTGAGGTGAGTCTGTTGAGGTAAATCTGGCTCACAACCATGGAGGAACTAGAACTGTGGAATGTTGAGGTGAGTCTGTTGAGGTAAATCTGGCTCACAACCATGGAGGAACTAGATCTGTGGAATGTTGAGGTGAGTCTGTTGAGGTAAATCTGGCTCACAACCATGGAGGAACTAGAACTGTGGAATGTTGAGGTGAGTCTGTTGAGGTAAATCTGGCTCACAACCATGGAGGAACTAGAACTGTGGAATGTTGAGGTGAGTCTGTTGAGGTAAATCTGGCTCACAACCATGGAGGAACTAGAACTGTGGAATGTTGAGGTGAGTCTGTTGAGGTAAATCTGGCTCACAACCATGGAGGAACTAGAACTGTGGAATGTTGAGGTGAGTCTGTTGAGGTAAATCTGGCTCACAACCATGGAGGAACTAGAACTGTGGAATGTTGAGGTGAGTCTGGTTCACAACCATGGAGGAACTAGAACTGTGGAATGTTGAGGTGAGTCTGTTGAGGTAAATCTGGCTCACAACCATGGAGGAACTAGAACTGTGGAATGTTGAGGTGAATCTGGTTCACAACCATGGAGGAACTAGAACTGTGGAATGTTGTGGTGAGTCTGTTGAGGTAAATCTGGCTCACAGCTATGGAGGAACTAGAACTGTGGAATGTTGAGGTGAATCTGGCTCACAACCATAGAGGAACTAGAACTGTGGAATGTTGAGGTGAGTCTGGTGAGGTAAATCTGGCTCACAACCATGGAGGAACTAGAACTGTGGAATGTTGAGGTGAATCTGGTTCACAACCATGGAGGAACTAGAACTGTGGAATGTTGTGGTGAGTCTGTTGAGGTAAATCTGGCTCACAGCTATGGAGGAACTAGAACTGTGGAATGTTGAGGTGAATCTGGCTCACAACCATAGAGGAACTAGAACTGTGGAATGTTGAGGTGAGTCTGGTTAGGTAAATCTGGCTCACAACCATGGAGGAACTAGAACTGTGGAATGTTGAGGTGAATCTGGTTCACAACCATGGAGGAACTAGAACTGTGGAATGTTGTGGTGAGTCTGTTGAGGTAAATCTGGCTCACAGCTATGGAGGAACTAGAACTGTGGAATGTTGAGGTAAATCTGGCTCACAACCATGGAGGAACTAGAACTGTGGAATGTTGAGGTGAATCTGGTTCACAACCATGGAGGAACTAGAGCTGTGGAATGTTGAGGTTAGTCTGTTGAGGTGAATCTGGTTCACAACCATGGAGGAACTAGAACTGTGGTATATTGAGGTAGCTAAGAATTTTAATCATGTTGATGGAGTTGGAAGGTTTAATTTAAAGGAAATGTGTGCGAATTCACGTAAAAAGGAAAATGGGAAACAATGTAAGGAAATCATCATCAGTACACAAGTCTGGGAATCAAGCCCCAACCAACTCGATACCAAAAAACAGTACAACTGAGAAGGACGTCTTTACTCACGTAGGCCTACTCATCGATGCCGGCTAGAAAATAGTCGGAAAAAAACACTCATGTCTAACCACTCCTCCGAGCTATCTTCAAATGTTCACTAACTAATAAAGGAAGAGGAAGGTTAAATGTTGATGAAATCTAACCAATTGGCATGCAAATAGATTATAAAACCATCTTATTTTAGGTGCTTACCCAATCAATATTTGAGACCCGACATCCACGACACGGTAAACTGGACTTCAAAGTTCTGTGGCCTTTTCCCACGTTAATTCTAGTGCTGAGTTATCTATCTTTAAAAATTGAATATACTATTCTTCTCTGTGATGCTATTGCATCTAGCGGCTGAAAGAAAGGTTGCATCATTCTAGCACTTGACTTGAGTTTAATTCACAACTTCACCTTGAATAGAAATAATACTATGCTTAAAGTAGCTCAATATTCACAAGATACACCCAATATAACAACTGTGGGAACTTCAGGACTTGTCAACTGTTGCCAGATCTCCCTGCTTTCAGTTGTGCTGGGCTAAAATGGAGCTACTGGAAGCCTCTACGAACCAGCGTTTGTGAAATTTGGGAATCTTAACCACACGGAAACAAGAAAATGACAACAATGTTTCCCAAAAGTAAACATGTAGTGTGCCCAACTCCTTGGACCATCAGGTCCTGAGTACATCGCATCTGATCCTCGCAAATCAATACTGCATGGGAACGTATTTTCACTTAGTCAAATTCAGTGATAATACAATAAAGACACACTCAATGCCATGGTTCTTTCGAGAACTTTATCATTGTTGCTTTGTTCAAATCAATCCTTTGCTATCCACTCCGCACGGCCACCAACAGGGAGGCAAATTGAGCCAGATAAACGATCCATTCTCTGGACTCAACACTACCGTCTCCCAGTCTTGCTACAAGGCAACTCTGAGTTTTCAACTGACCTCTTACTGCGAGTCAGCTCTTAGTCCACGTGACCTCTTACTGCAAATAACCAAGCTCGAACAACCGACCCTCCAAGCCAAGCTGCGCCACCCTATACCAGCGCCGTCTGGAAGTAACGCATCTACATCTTGAACTAACATAGTAGCCTGGTGCCAACCTAACCGGCACAGTGGTTTACTCAAAGATGACATCCAGTGTAGTGTGTGTGGATCCATGTAGCTTTTCAATGCAAACTATAAACAGTTCATTTTCTAAATTTTTTTTCTCGTGGAAAAACAACCCTGTAAGATCAATGTCACAAAAAAGATGGTTTAAAATTTATGTGTTGTGCCAGGAAAAACTACTACAAGATAAAAGCTCTGCGCCCTCTTTCCTTGAAGAAGAATACACCACTCTTCCTTCTTTCCTTCTTTCTTGAAGAAGAGTACACTACTCTTCCTTCTTTCCTCCTTCCTTGAAGAAGAGTACACCACAGAGTACACCACTCTTCCTTCTTTCCTCCTTCATTGAAGAAGAGTACACCACTCTTCCTTCTTTCCTCCTTCATTGAAGAAGAGTACACTACTCTTCCTTCTTTCCTTCTTTCTTGAAGAAGAGTACACCACTCTTCCTTCTTTCCTTCTTTCTTGAAGAAGAGTACACCACTCTTCCTTCTTTCCTCCTTCATTGAAGAAGAGTACACCACTCTTCCTTCTTTCCTCCTTCATTGAAGAAGAGTACACCACTCTTCCTTCTTTCCTCCTTCATTGAAGAAGAGTACACCACTCTTCCTTCTTTCCTCCTTCCTTGAAGAAGAGTACACAATTCTTCCTTCTTTCCACCTTTCTTGAGGAAGAGTACACTACTCTTCCTTCTTTCCTCCTTTCTTGAAGAAGAGTACACCATTCTTCATTCTTTCCTCCTTCCTTGAAGAAGAGTACACAAGTCTTCCTTCTTTCCTCCTTCCTTGAAGAAGAGTACACCACTCTTCCTTCTTTCCTCCTTCCTTGAAGAAGAGTACACAATTCTTCCTTCTTTCCACCTTCCTTGAAGAAGAGTACACCATTCTTCCTTCATTCCTCCTTCCTTGAAGAAGAGTACACCATTCTTCCTTCTTTCCTCCTTCCTTGAAGAAGAGTACACCATTCTTCCTTCATTCCTCCTTCCTTGAAGAAGAGTACACAATTCTTCCTTCTTTCCTCCTTCCTTGAAGAAGAGTACACTACTCTTCCTTCTTTCCTCCTTCCTTGAAATATTTTATTTGAGGAGAATCTGCACATTACCAAGTGCATGTGTGGAGCTTGAGCCCTCGGTGGTACGCTGCGGGTAATTTGGAAACCCCGCGGGAGTTCTATATTCCAAAACATCTCACTCACCCCCACCCCGATACATTCCTTCCCTATTTATTGAAGAGAGACAAGAAGGAGGTGATTGAGAGAAGAGGGTATAGTATTTGACTGTTTCTAAGAACATGTGTAGAGTCACAGAGCCTAAGAATGTCTTTCCACGTGTTCTATTTCACTGTGTATTCGGACAGCAATTTATACTCGTCACAATACATTTTGATTGGGGTGTTTGACATACACGTTTATAATAAATAGTTTAGGCTAGATTATCACATGACTTACAAACTTACTTAAAATAAATGAAGTAAAGCAAATGCTCTTACAATTAATTGCACATGATTAGCGAATCTTAGACGATGGAAATGATATCTAGGATACGGATACAGCCTAATAAAATATCATATTAGCAAATTTAAATTTTACAAGGAGAAACGGGAAGCCAGCTCAGGATTCAATGGTAAGCTAACGCTCAAGGGTCCTGGATTCAAATCCTGTATCCATTTACCGTCTTATAATCTACGAATATAGCCTAAAAGTAAGCCCCATATTAAACACTAAGCCCCAAATTATAGAAATTTAATAATTGGTAATAAGTTTAACCAATATACAAATAGTTTTCTTTGGGTTATCCAAATATTTAAACAAATGGGATAGGGATATGAATGGCATAGTTTGAAGAAAGTATAGGCTTACCTCTATGTTTGGGAAGGAAGGGTAAGAAACTATTTAAATAAAAACTTTATACTCCCATTTGAGATTCGACAGCTGTTATACACATCACCAGTAAGCCATACAAAATGAGACTTATGTCTTTGACCATATTGTCCATTGATGGTAAATAAACTCACAGCAACAATTAAATTGCTTATAATTTCACTAGCCATTTCAAACATATCTTTACTATCCACTGAAATATAAGTAATATCTTTCACCGTTAACTTAAATAGCTTTCAAGGGCAGAAATAGAGCATTTTGAGAGACAACATTTATTGCTAAGGTCAAACCATTGTAAGTGTTCGACAGGCACAAAAGTTATTAAAACAAAATTCCACTGCCTCAGCCCGCAAGCCAGCTATATCGACTGAGCGATTAGCCATGGCATGAAGGTGAAGATAGTGCCCACATTTGTGGGTAGAGGGTGTGGTATGGTCAGCAAAATGAACCCTCTTACCGTTAATCACAGTTTTCCATACTGGGGCCACTATTTATTTATTCATGTAGCTCTTCCTTTGTTCTCACGAGGCTGAGTTTGACTCCAGACCCAGTTCTTCACATACAAATATAGAATAGCTGGGGATCGAACCCCGGACATATGTAGCTGTAGCCAGGAACTATTATTACCAGTAGACTACAGAGACAGTCACTAAATTTAATAAAGATACTTTAATACATCCATGCTTAAAACATAAGATCTGAAGCTCCCACTTCTGAGAGAACGCATCACTGCATATAAAATTGTGATATAATTAGAATCGATCAATTATGACAGAAAACTTAGTATGTGTTTCAAACGTACCTTATTACCACGATTCCCCAATACAGTACAGTTTTTATTAGCAGAGCCTTCAGGTCAGGTCACGTGAGAGCTGAAGCTGTCACTTTGGATAGATATGCTCGTTACCTATAAACTAGCAGTAGTAGACCCTAACATAGTAAAATGTAATTATTGTTAGACACAAAGAAATATGCTTGTATTTTTTTGAAATGCCCTTCCTAAGAAAATAAGACTCTTGATTACTGAGTGTAAGATATAAATCTTTAAAAAAAAATAATAATGGGTAAACACAAGTTTCAAAGTCATATTTCCGACCAACACATATTCTTACTGACTATTGGCAAACGTATATGTATTGTCTGAAGAATTACCACGACGTGGTGCGGCAATAAATGGCTAACCAGGCGTTGTGGCGTAAAGGCCGGCAACACTTTGTGTGGGTTTACCGACCATTTCCCCCTGTATATCATTCCACAGTTCAAATACTCAACTGACACGGCGTGCCCATGTTTCTTACATTCATACCCGGTCATAAAACGTATCAGTAGTTCGCTCTCTTTGCTTTGATCGTTAGCAAAACTCCGCGCGAAGATGGAACGTCTCGCTACCATTTTATTTGCTTCGTGAACTGCGCTGCCCCTTGAGTGATCGTTAGCTCAGAATGGTGGTGGTCACACGGTCTTAGATGTCCAGATTGTTCAACATTCTTTTTTTAACACCACATTTTACCACCCATTAGAGTTATTGACAAATATTCTACTTATGCTAATGTATTAAGAATGAAAAAGTTTGAGTTTTAGAAGAATTATTACCGCATTTGCGTGGAGGAAGAGTGAAAACCATTTAAGAGAAACTGGGATTAGAACCCAAATCTCCCCATCATCGGCAGGCTAGTTTATTATGAGACAGATGCCTTAAGCCATGCATCCACTAAATCGTGCCATAATAAGTTACATTTCCAGTGAAGGGAAGGTTTGGTCGAGGTTTGCAACGTGGGCGGATGGGTGTATGGTGATTTATCGAGCAATGTACCTTTATCAGTGGTCATGGGGTTTAAATTGTAAGTCTTGTTGAGGTTTGAATCCCGGTCAGGTGTGATAAGGTGGTTTTCCCTAAACGGTATTTGTTTCTTTACTGCCTGATTATTCGTCTTTTTTAACTTTTATCTCCTCAACGTGCATATTAGTAAATCCTAGGGTCTTGAGGTAAAGTGCTCGCCTCAAGACCCGATGCTTATAGGTTCAAGCCCTGTCACGGTCAACGTAATTTATATTGAGTGATAGAAATCCATAGCGCAACTTCCTTCGGTCCCATGTCAATTTTGGCGTGTAAGATAATCCTGGAAGGTTTGTGAAAATACCTTTCCTGGAAGAACTTGTAGGCTCTTTAGCTTTCGCTCATAGACATTACCATGTGTTGATGTAATCAGTCGGTTCAGGAAGTGCCCGTTAATACCCTAAATAAATATATAGAATCAAGTACTGAAATTATATTGGTTATACTCCTCACCAAAATATGCTAATCAATTTACCTTTAATAAAGATCGTAAAGGCAACGGTGTAGAAATCTAATATTTCTGGGCAGAGAGGGGGCTTGCTAGACAATTTTACTACACCTTTAGCCAATAATAAGTTTGTATACGTATAGTGAACCCTTGAGGGGGATCCATCAAATTCCCTGGGTAAACTCCCCTCTACCCCCCAATCTTATTTCTAAGCCCTTTCGTAGAGGTGAAGACACTAACTCATGGAATCTTTGATAACGCCTTTAACTACAGGGAGTCTATATTTCATTGCAACAGGAAGTACCTGTGAGCCCAACTCTATCTGGAGCGTGTCACGCGCACTAGTGGGCTAAGAGCACTGGAGTGTTTTATAAGGTACCAGGTTGAAGCACGTGTTCCTAACAAGGGGAAGGGATACAGCCCCCATATGTCTTGAATGTGGTCACCTTCCTTGGGGTCCCTTGCACCGGATTGATATCGTATACATGTCAGCTTAAACTGAGGGAGGGGGACCTCACAACGCACGGTTAGGAGACTCCGACAGATAATCCACGCGTGCAATAAAACTTGGGGTCACAAGGCCACCGAGATTATCTTGATTTATTGATGTATATATAACGCTCTGTCTATGGGATCGCCCCAGTTGTCCATGGGAGACTCACTCTGCCCAGTTTCTGGCACAGTAAGCTGTCGCATGTTCCATCGGGGTTGAATTATATTGCACACCCCTAACTCTAGACTCCCACAAAGGGGTTGTGGAAACTTATTTGAGAATAAAGAGGAGAGTGAGAATTAGAAAAAATACAATATATATGTTTTTTTAGTAATGTGACACCGCAAACCAAAGGAGGATCCACAGACCCTCACCCGGTAAATGTTTGAAAAATAGATGTCCCTAAAAATAAATTAGGAACAATTTTTGAAAATAGATACATTTAGAAACTAACTCAATTTGTTAAATTCATTTAATTTGTAGTAAGGAGAAGTATGAATGAATATTATAAGGAACGTACTTGGTAAAACGACAATTGGTTGATTGATCGATACATCTATCTCTAAGTCCATCTTTAAAGTGCTGATTATCTGTGTGAAATTGAAATAATTATGTTGATAATCAGCTTTGTCTAGTTTTAGTTGCAAAGCGTCATGGGTCACCAGATAGTTCTGCCAGCGTGTGAATGGCTGTGCCACTCAAGCTGATTGTGATTTATACCTTCGACTACACTTCAGCTTATTCAAAAGGGATGTGCTGAATTCTCCCTCAGCCAGTTTTTACCGAAGTACCTCTATAAAATTAGTCCAGCTGTGGACATTTCTATTGCATACCATGTATGTATGTATGTATGTATGTATGTATGTATGTATGTATGTATGTATGTATGTATGTATGTATGTATGTATGTATGTATGTATGTATGTGTGTATGTATGTATGTATGTATGTATGTGTGTATGTGTGTATGTATGTATGTATGTATGTATGTATGTATGTATGTATGTATGTATGTATGTATGTATGTATGTTTTTATGTAAACAGGCTATCACTTGAAAATAGTAATAGGTCTTTTCCAATCTATTTAAACTCACCTTTATGTATGTTTTGCATACACAGGCTCACTCTGTAGGGGGTTTTTAACTGAAAAAAGCAATATTGAAAAACAGTTGTTTTATTACATATTTTAAACAAAATGTAAATAAAATTATGTTAAAACATAATACATTTTCTGAAAATACAATTCTTTCAGAATATAGAGCTGTATTCTTAATTTTATCAAATGTTATAAAAATATTGTTAAAAGTGTAATAAGTAGGTAATGTAACATATTAAAAATTCATCCATTTGTGATATTCTTCAAAACCGGGAACTATACACAATCCAACATCACATTCCTTACACATATAACGTGATTCCTTTCTTCTGTGTTTGGGAACACACCACACAAACACGAGCAGCATTCTTCCTCTTCTTTGTAGATGAAACCATGGAGGGGAAATGTTTAGCAGTCAATCTTCTAGGATTGTCTTAAGATGTTGATGGTTTTCCTCCTTTCGGTTTGGGTTTCAGTTTGTGGAATCTCTGTATCATCTGGTAGATGATTTCCAAATGATAGTCTGCTAGTGAAGTTTTCTTTCTTGTTTTAGTGAGGTACATGAAATATTAGTTCAAGACGATAGGATCAATGAAGTGGAATGCTAATTTATTGTACCATTTGATTATTTTCCTCATACAGTCTAATCTGATCAGCATCATACCAGTTTGATCTACGGATTCCATGCTTTCATTGTATGCTATAATACACTTAGATTTTTGTATGGGTTGGTTAGTATTTCTGTCTGTCTTTTAAGGCCATGTCATCTCATCAGTGCGCATCATAGTCAACATGCAAACTTCTCTGCAGTCCATCCACTTGAGCGCCATCATAGATATATTGTGGTATAATTCTGCCTCACCTTTTTCAATTTTTTGTTTAATGGAGCCATTCCCCCTTCTGTTTTGTTTCACAGTGCCACAGGCATTAGGTTGATGTTTGTGAAGAAAGCCAAAGAGACAGGGGCTGGTATACCAACTATTCACAAACAAAATAGTCCCTTATCAAGGTATGGTTCAATAAGGGTTGTGACAACTGCACCAGACATTCCTAAGGAAAACATATCTTCGATATCTGTTCCTCGCCAATATATACAACAAAATCCCATATGAAACCAGTTTCAACATCACACAGAACAAATATTTATTCCAAATCCATGCCGTTTGCTTGGACTGAACTCTTTGAAACCTAGGCGACCTTTGAAAGGGACAAGTGATTTATCAATACATATATTCTTGAAAGGCTGCGGTGTTTCCTTGAACGCAATCCTAAGATGAACTATTACGGGTTTCAATATTTGGAGTTTATAATTGCTGTTTGCATGAGTGAGACTGGAGAAATGAATCATACTTAGAAGAATTAGATACCTGCTTACAGCCATAATATGAGAAAAAATTGGGGCGTGAATAAGGGCTTTTGTAGATCAAAATTCAGAAATTTTCAACATTTTTACTCTTGTTATAAACCGGGCAAGTGGAAAGAACACATACATTTAATCTATATTAGTGTCTGGCCACTTGTGAAGTCTACTGTTTGAAGAAATTTGGGAAACTCTCAAAACCCTATGATAATACTCATTAGTAGCTTGGAAAAACGTCTGAACCAAAGCAGGGGTGAGAAAACACAAGAAGAAATTATTTTTAAGGGAATCATCACTTTGTGAATCGCTTATAATTCCTGGATTAGATGCAAAGAAGTTGTGCAAAATAGGTTTAAATTGCCCCGAAATTCAAGTAAATAAAGGAGAAAATTTACTTTTTTTTCGTTTAGACGTTGCCGTTTTAATGCTGACTTCACCTTGTACTTCAGAGAGGTCACTGACACTATCACTGTCACCTTCTTTTGAAATATCACCTACGGAATATTTAGAATCACTTTTATTACCCAAAAAGTAATTTTCCGGGTCACTGTCCACTATAAATCCTACAATTTATTCACCCCGAAACTTTGTTTGTCTTCCACGCCACGCCACCTTGACTGTAGTGAGTGAACTAAGGAAGGTAGATATTTCACTCGGAAATATAAACTAAAAACTATAGATGAACCTTGGAAAAGGTGCAATATTTTTTCCTTACAACCTCTTTGTACTTAAGCGCACGCAATTCAATTAACTCCAAGGTTCCACGTATATGTATGGGTTTGACAAAGTGATCCCCAGCAAAAACGTATATTTTTGGGTTTGACAGTGAAAATTTAACAGAATAGCAGAACACTATTTAATTAAATCCATCCCTATAATTGAATAACCGAAGGAAAGATTTTTCTTCAAAAATATAGATTCAGACAGAAAAAAAATTGCAACAACTTTTTGCTATGCCAAGTATTATATTTTATTTTCTTAGACTTGAGCAGATATAATGTTTAGGTAAGAAGGGGTGGGGAGTTGTTGTAATATGCTTGTGGGCCCCAATCCCGCGCCCGTTAACCTTATTGCATGCGCCCAACAAGCTATTCACAGCGAAATTGATTTCCCTTTGAAAATACAAAATTGTCAAAATTTATTGATAAATTTTCCAAGCATATTAAGAATTTAAAATAAAGGTTGTTTTGAGAGTAAATTATATGGTTAACACATATAAAAGTTGGTTAATGTATTCATTCAAAGATTGAAAGTGAGCAATTTTTTGGAAAATACGTTTAATATTGTGGATAAAGTATTATTGACAAATATATTAATAAAATGTACCAAAAGAATTTTGAAACTGGAATCAGAGATTTTTGAACTACAGAACCACTTAACCTCAAAGGCTTTCCATACAAAAAAAAATTTCTGAGAACTAGTAGACCACACAAAATTTACATTGAGGATTATCTTTGCGATGAAGATTTAATCAAATTCTTGATAATCCTATTTGTAAAAATCAGCATTCTTCGTAACTAAAATTGTTCAAACAGAATATAGATATCACCTTTCAAATGATAGTTAATCTAAGGGGTTGTTTAAGAACTTCAGTGTCAAATTATGATTTAGAGTTTAAAAAAATAATCAGTAAAATGTAGTTTCAACCATTGAGTTAAAGGTCACATATTAACATAATTTTTCTGAATATTACATTAAATAATATATTCTTGATAAGATAGTGTAAATTAATGCAATCACAAAATAAATTATTCATATTAACCTGAATATATGTGAAAATAAATTAATAAATAGTTATATAATTGGATGAGTTAAAGAAAGAGTTCAGAAATTCAGATGTGACTTTGATAATGGTAACATAAAAGCTGGTGACCACTTTATACATGGTATCGGTCCCCTCTTACTCATAAAGGAACTTTATTACTAAGCACAGTAACTCTTAATCAATCAGAACATCCTAAGCCCTCAAAACCGACCGAGTCAGCTCATTTAAATCTTTTCTCAAATGGTACATCAAATAAATGAGCTTTAGAAAATATAAAGCTAAAAAAAATACAGAGGTTTTGGTTTTAAACTATTTGCTTATTTTATACCGATTCAGTCCAGGTATGCGGATTTATGTTGTAATTTAAGGAGACTTCACATCAAAAGTTAAGAGGACCTTAGAGCTCCTCTAAATTTTTAAGGGGGACCTACACTACTTCCATGCCCTTGTGAGTAAGGCTATAAATATCTGTTCAAATAATATTTTTTCTCTCCAGGTGTGGTTAAAAACATCGTTTTAAGCTAAATGTTGTTACATGCTATTTTTTTCCGTGCACTCCTACTATAATCATAAAAACTTATATGAGCTAGCAGGGATCTCAGCTACAGAGACCTTGGTTCATTCCCGAGAGTGGTGGCCAATAAGAATATAATTTGAATTGTTCAAGTCCGTAATATCACTTTAGAATTACGACTAATACTCTTGAATGTTCATTTCTCCTTTATGCGTACAATGTTACCACATGTAATAGTTTTTATTTGATTCACATCAACATTTGGGAACTATCATTAACTTAACATAGTTTCTCATATAAGTATTTTCTCAACATAACTAAAATATTTACCCACCAATATTTGAACACACGAACTTCAAAATGTCTTTGGTCCCATCTCAAAGCACCCACTCATCGTCAAAGCCAACTAACAATAATATCCACTAGTGTACAGAGCAAAACAGTACTAAATATTATTTAGTATTTAAAACAAATATAAGATCTCTCTAAAAAAACATATTTTTTGCTCTCCACGCGCCATAACTCCTCGCCGCGCATGCGTATCGAAGCGTGTCACTATAGAAAGAAGCGCTGAAAAGTTGCTCTTGCGAACATACAAAAAAACAACCCCTCCCATACAAACACGTCACGCACGCCTGCACACTAATGGAACTTCTCTAACCACCACCATGCTTACTCCTTAATTACATTAGTTATAGTTGGGGAAATATCACTTGTGCCTAAATAGATTCAAGAAGTATGGCTTGAGAAGGAGAGGAAGAATGGAAAGATATCATTTCTGTGCTCGTTTCATTTTTCCACTTTGTGATTTTGCGATTATAGCTTTGTCATATAGGAAAAATAAACAAAATTTGATGAGAAACGAAGATATTGGATGAAATGTTTACGGTTACAACGTAACGTTTGTTGTTGTACGTTAAATACATTCTCTATATAAAAATGGTCGTCTAACATCGACCTTATCGATGAATGGATTATTTTTACTCACCTGATTAATGATTAGAATTGATTCATAGGCCTTCAATGAATCACGAGAATCAATTATTTGGCTGTGATTTATTTATAACTGTCTTAACACACGTTCGGGGTACACGCTAATGTGGTAGGGAAGAATAAGGTTGAATTAAGAGATAATGTACTCACAATTGCGTGAAAGAGGCTAAGAGTGATATTGTATGTTTTCAATTAGTATAGCTACACAACTAATTTAAAGGTTTTACTTTATTAAATTAATAAGTGATTACTTGAAAATCCTGATCTTGCAGTAGATTAGACTGTTGGTAATGTTGAGGTCGGGGTTCTAGTCCCAGTAGGGTGTATTGAGCATGGGTTTTCAAAAATGGCAAACCACTTTCCCTCTAAGCAAAGGTGGGTGCACTTCATATAAATTCTACCTCCTTTATCGCTAAAAAATTATCTCTATTATTTATTACATTTGCGTATAGCTCGAATGAGTTGTAAGACGTGGTGTAAAATAATTTTGATAGTTATTAAATAATTAATAATGTAGGATATCGAATAAGCAGTTATTAGATCAATGATAAATTTGTCTCGATTTTAAAAAGTAGGTTGTTATAGTTATATTATTACCACTTATCTTTAAACACTTCTTAATATACCTGGATAATTGGAGTTTAAATGAATTAATCACATTTAAAATTTCTTAGAACAACTTTCTTTTTTTAAATAAGTGTTATTATCTCCAAATAATATATTTGTATTTAAGAACAAAACATTGTACCCTGATGTGAGTAAATAATATATAATTTAATTTTTAATATTTAAATATTGGCGTAGGCTATACATTATAGCTACTAAGGCTTAAAGAAAAAAAACTTTAACGTTATCAAATATGATATTAAATATAACTTAGTTCTCTAAAACAAGGTGCAATATCTAACACAAGAAATGAGAATATTTTCAACATTTGCTCTGTCCCACCCATTATTAAAAGTGATCTTGATAAATATAAAATAAATGGAATATAGTAAAAAAAATTTACACACACATTTTGTAGCATGTATTTAGAAAAAAAATCTATCTGAGTAGTTAGTTCTATAGTTCAATTACTATACCCAATTTTTATTGTCAACCTGCAATAAAGATATACTGACCAAGCAGCCGCCGTCTGTTGGCAAAGATAGAGACAGCTTTTGAGAATAGAGGATATGGTGTTGTCAGCACCATTCTTTTCTAGACCAGAGTCCCTAATTTTGCATATTTTCAAAAGCGTTGTCGAATAGATTTTAGTGTAAATATGTTTTAACACAATTTAATCGTTAGAATGAAGGAAATAATTATAATTAGTATTTCAGACAGCCTTTGAGTCAGAGTCAGTTTTTAAGAAATAAAATGCTATTTTTAGATATAACAATAAATTCCTAACACTTATAGAGAATATAATATTTATCGAGTAAATATAATAATTATTAGTTCGGGTAGTTGAAGAGAACAGATAAAAAAGAGGAAAAGTTCAACCATAATTCAAATTGCGTTAGTGCTTCTACTGTTAGAAATCATGAGACATTTCTATTTCACTTTATATTATGGATAAAGCGGTCCTTGTTATTTTTAAATTAGTTTTAAAAATATGTATTGGCTGGGGTCTTTATGTAGTTTAATAATATATAAAAGTTTTCCTGCAAAATGTGTGGGATATTACGTTCCCCCTATTTCCCCTGAACCTTTCATTTAGTGGACTTCCTTGAATGTGTGTTAAGTTTGTTCTAAACTTGTGAAGGATATCATAGTTTAAACAAAAATTGTTTTGACTCATGGCGAATAAGAATTGATGGCTTTTATAAGAAGTGTTTTGCCTCGAAAACAATTTGTTTTTATCGTGTTGAATAAAAAAAGAAAATTAAAAACAATTCAGGGTTTTAGAATCCTCGTTAAAAGAGAAATATAAGAACGGTTTACCCGGTAAATTCTATTATTTTCTCTGATCATCAAAAGTAGGGGCTATATTGTAAAAATAAAGATATATTTAAGGGGGAGTGGACAAAATAACGATGATTAGCTTGAGTTTAAATCACAGTGTTTTATTGAAGGAATGTATTCGAATTGCTTATATCGTTTATCAATCCTCTCACTAGGAGAATACAAACGTGGTTATTTAAATATTATTCATTTAACAATGCCCCCTATATGCAATACACATTTACTACGTCTGCAAAATCCAGAAATACATTTGTAACTTTTTAAGGGCTAGAATTATTTTAACAAACACAAAATATCCACTCCTTTTTTTAAGACATGAAACACTTGAAGACACTTTTAAACTTAAAGTATCAATGCTGTGAATGTTTTTCTCCAGTGCTCCACGTCTTACCACCCACTCTAGATATCTCACACAACATTAACAGATATGAGTATGATATACTGTATATGAAGTGTATAGGCATTTGCATGGAGGTAGAGTGGGAGTCAAATACAACCTAAGCTAACCCAACCAATCACCGAACACCGAACTCCCCGTTAACTGTAATCCAGTCAATAGGAGAAGAAAGCCATTTTTCACACATACCTACCACTGGCGCTTGTTACAATTAGTTTGATAGCTATAATAACATTTTTATGGGAATTTAATGTGCAAAAATAATTAGAGAAATTCTATTATTATTATTAGCACCGCGTCTTACTACCCGTTCGGGTTATACGCACTTACGCTAATGTGTAATGGTATGGTGATTGTGAGATGAAATGGAAGACCTACAGTTTAACGTGGAATCCGAACCACGGTGGAGGGCTGGCATTCCCCACATTCACAAGATATCTTGTCAGAGGTGAAGGAAGAGTTTGGAAATCAAATAAATCTGTGCCGGGACCAAGGATTGAACCCCGGCCGCCAGCACAGAAGTCTGACACCTTACCCTTGGACCACCAGGTCACCTCGGAAAAATTCTAAAGAAATACTTTCATGAATTCATACGTCGAGTCATGTGGTCTGCAGCTGTCACTTTTGATAGATATTATCAAGACCTATAAAATAACAGTAATAACATAGTGAAATGCTATAGATGTTGACAGCAAAATAATATTTTGTATTTTCTGAAAGTACCTTCCTATGAAAATCTGACTAACACAGTAGCTCACTCGGTAACGTCTCTCTCTACAAAGTTACGGGTGTTGGGTTGTATTCCAGGCATGACGTAAATATGATTGTATCATCGCTGATATGAATTATTAACGTCTGTGAGACTAGGTGTGGTATATTTTCTAGAATGAAGCTATCCTTTACCCACTTAAGTGGCCGTATGGTATAAGGCACTAGTCTTGCAATGGACTAAACTGCTAATAACGGGGAGATCGGGGCTTTAAAGTAGGTTGGGTGTATTGAGGGGGATTAAAAAAATCTAAATTGATTTTCCACTCTTCTTCCAAGCAAATACAGGCACATATTTACTTTAATATAGACCTCCTCGTCATTAAAACCACTAGCGTAATTAGTATAATATTATAAGCGTGTGATCCGAATGGGTAGTAAGATGCAGTGCTAAAAAAGAGAGTTACCTTGTAAGTACTGTGTTGATATAACCATTGATTCAAGAAAGTACACGTTAAATACC
The DNA here is from genome assembly GCA_902151445.1 of Timema monikensis. Classification (NCBI taxonomy): domain Eukaryota; kingdom Metazoa; phylum Arthropoda; class Insecta; order Phasmatodea; family Timematidae; genus Timema; species Timema monikensis. Next base: position 35,806 of record CABFVZ010002168.1, read on the forward strand.
TCAATTAATATTTTTTGTAACGATACGTACAATACTTATACTGTGAAGAGACCATTCGCCGCTGTAAGGTTGGCCCCATCTTAAAAAAGGTAGCTCTGTCCCATTCATAAAGCTCGTTCCGCACGCTTGCGCACTAATAGCTCAATTGCTCCTTGCAGTACGCAGCCAAGCAGCTCACAGCTCTTCCGTCATCTCACTGCTGTGTCTTAATACGATTAGACTGGGATGGATTATGTTATAATGTAGTCAGGGCTTTCTTTAGATAATAAATTATTTATATGTGTGGGAATTTTTAAAAATGTTTCACATCAAATATGATGACCCAATTAAAACAAAAATGACTTCCTCAAAACTCATTCCAAAAATGATCATAGTGAACGAATATTATTGCTTTAATTTAGCTTGTTAAAAATACTACTTGGTCACTTATTATCATTATGGTTGTATGAAAAGGACCTTTACCTAAAATATATAAAATAATTGTTCAAAAAGATAAATTTAGTTATATTTTCGGCTTAGAGTTATTCAAAAAGCGTTTAAATATGTGTTATGTCATATGCGTATTGTGACATTTGAACATAAGCCTTTTGCAATACGATAAGAAGTTCTGTTTGAATTCCACTATATCCTTGACAGATATTAAGGATCTCTTTAGATTACCATACTTACAGAATTAAATTTAACATATCTAAATGAACCAACATTTAATTTATTTCATTCAAAAAAATGTTCTTTATATAAAAACTGTAACAATATTAACTTTAAGTCGTTTTCTTCCATTCCACCTAAAATATACTTATACTAATAATATGTGCATACTGTCAGACAAAATTGCAAACAAACTTACGTGGAGTACAGGAGTAAAAGAGGGTAGGACCAATTTTTACTTAAAATTGAGTAAGTGTTGACATTTGTTAATTAATCATGAGATATTTAAAAGACACTTTAGATTATGGTTAAAAAGAGGTGCCTGTTTTTTTATTTATGTATTTTCTAGGGTCCTTATGGGGTTCTAGATTTAAAATTTGCTGTCCTGAAGAATGTATGTAATGTTACTTTCTCCCTTTTACCCCTTATTTTAAGTATGCCAGGGAAGACATACTACCCCATGGTTAAGCATTGTGAGTAGTTGCCTGACACATTAAATATGTTGGTAACTTGTCTACGTATTGAGTCTGGAGTCTTGGACTTAATCCCCAACATATATTTAATATCGCTCTCTATATAGCCCTAAACAAAATATTTTTAAACAAACTCGTTGTGTGGTCGTTATAGAAATTTTAAGTATGCCAGGGCTAGCGAACATTTTGAGTGTATGTCAATAATATTTGGGGAAATCCTTTCGCGTGTTTTACATAGGCTACTTTTAAGTAGGAAACTGTACTAAAAGTATTTTATCATCGTTATTAATATTTATTAGTTCAAATTCAGCTGTGTTTTGAAATATATATTTTTACTGAAAAAAATAATAAAATAGTTCAAACGTTTTAATAAATATATCCAGGCGATGTTTACAAAAAACATATAATTAAGTATATAAACTTCAAATTGTTTATAATTAGTATACATGTAGACAGATCCGACAATTTAGCTCAGTCGGTAGCGTGTCCGCCTACTGCAGTAAGGGTCCTGGGCTAGATTCCGGCATGGCCAAAAAATTTATCATAAATGAAATGTGCAATACACATTGTTAAATTGACGGTCGGGCACTGGTTGTTGTACCTGTCCTAGTCTTAAGTCTTATCGCAAGAGTATGGCTTCAGGAAAGGAAGGTGAACTGAAGATGCAATAGTAAGGCTATGGATCTAATCGACCAAGAGAATTATACATGCATTTGTTGACATCTCAGGTGCGTTTGATAATCTATGGTGGCCGATGCTATTTAAACGGCTGAGAGAATTAAAATATCCCAGAAACCTATATCAGTTCGGGGCTTCAAGGACTACTGTCGAGATGTATATGCAAGCCTGAGATTTCCGGGAATAGACCGGCAGAAGAAGTTATTAAGGGGTGTCCTAAAGGATCAGTGAGTGGACCAATCTTCTGGGACATCGGTCTGGAGCCTGGGCTTCTGGAATTGGAGGTGATCCCTGAGACAAGGCATGTCGTCGTCTTTGTGGATGACCTCCTCATTACTATCCAAGGCACATCCAGGAGGCAGCTAGAGGCCAACTGCAATAGAGTTTTGGAGGTATTTGATGCCTAGTGTAGAAAGTTTAAGCTGAGGATGGCTCCCGCAACGACGACTTACATGCTCTTTAGGGGTGAGATAAAGATAAATCCAAGTATCAATATTGAGGGCATGACTAAAAAGTAGTAGAACAGTTAGATGCCTGGGGGTGACACTCGATGATAAGCGGAACACTGAGGCACATAGTGAGCAGACGCGGGAAAAGGTTTTGAATAACACGAACAAAATTATAAGTATTGACCTGAAACGCTTCTGTATCCCCATTAAGACTATTAGGCTATACCATCAAGCCATTTTGGTCTCAATGGTGGGTTATTGATCTATCATATGGGCTAAGCGCTTGAAAAAAGGAAATTCCCACAAAGAGGCCCCAAAGGCTGCAAAGGAATATTCTGCTACGACTGTTTGGGGAGTATAAGACAGTGGCCACTGATGCCCTGATTGTCACCCTGGGAATCTGTCCACTGGACCTTCAAGTACGTAGGAGAGGGGTCATGAATTAGATAATGAAACGATATTAATCAAGCGTATAACCCGAACGGGTAGTAAGACGCGGTGCTAAATAATGATATTAATCCAGAACTGAGGAGATAATAAAAGTGGGAGTAACCTCGGTCGTGGAGAGTGATTTTGCCTTAGAGGTTGAGTGGCAGGAACGTTTGAAAATGAAGTAACACAGGTTGTAGAACATACCAGAGTTTTTCAAGTATCAGCGAGAGAATGCTGATGAAGCACCTGCAATCTTACCAGGACTTGGTGCACTACATCACTGGTAAAGATCCTTACATGGAATCTCTGCATGACATGGGGTTAACGGTTATTAGACAATGTGTCTGTGTTGAGGATGGTACACTGGATCACGTGGTCCTGAGCTGTGAGTTAATAAAATAGATAAGATTGATTCCCCAGTATTAAATACATGGCATATTAGTTGGATATGTCTTGAGAGACTTGACCCGGTGAAACTTCCTTAACATAATAGCTGAGAACATATTTAAATGTGAGAAATACGCATACATAAATAAAATTAGGGTAGCCAGACTCAACAAACAAAGACAAGATTTTCGTGACTCTGAGGTACGAAATTCGACTGATAGTGAAACTGATACTGGGAATATCAGTGAAGACTTACATGAGGAGCACACGGAAGGAGAAGATTCCATTGATAACTGGGCATAACTTCAACATGACAGGACAGTGATAAGTACAGACATAAATTAAGATACTGACAAATTGACGTAATAAGCGGATATCAGAAGCATAAATTTGGGGCAGTCTTAATATCCTAAATCTACTGTGGGTCAGCGTAATGGAATACCTGAGCTAAAGCTAGGAAGGACCATCGCGCTGGTACTAGCTTTTATTAGGCGGGTAATACCTGACGGAGGAGACTACCCCACCGCAACAGAGCCCCACCTCAGTTGGGAACAAAAGATAATGGAGTGAAGCGGAAAGGGACCTCCTCAGTAAGCTGAGTGAGATGGACGTCTATGGTCAGCAGACATCCAGTACCATCAGAAAGCATTTTCAAAGGAAGTCCAGGAGAAAGTGTAACAACAAAGATGTAATATCATGAAATTTTAAATGTATTATAGGTTAGCTTTAGTTTTAAATACGTTTAAGATATAGCCTTAAAGTCGGTTTCGTGTGACATTGGGCGGAGTACAATCTCCAATATGGTGGATCCCCAGGTGGTGGATTGTGGAATGCCAGTTTCGACTGGATCTTCTGACGACCCTGGGGATTTTTGATCCAGGGACCTGTGATAGAGCCGGTGGATGTGGGTACCGGAGATATTATATACCCGGAGTGGACCAACTAGTGAAAACTCTTAATTATAATGGAAATATGTGGGCTAGTTATTATATAAGATTTATAGCTCGATTGTAATTTTAAAAAAGGAAATTAATACTGTAAATGGGAATATATTTAGGATAAATAATTAACTAGAATTAAATTAAATTGTAAGAAGTCAGGTCGTAGACCTATCTTAGTAAAAAAAAAATTTAGTAGGCCGGTAGTGGAAAATTTATGGCTTGAATAAAAAAACTGGCCCAGGCCACAAAGTAGAAACGGTAATAGATGTAAGGTGAGGTTGTGTGAACAGTAGTCCTCACTCCCTTCATGTTCTTATCATTTATAGAGTGCTTATATTTCTCAATGGATTTCAAGTAGAAACTACTTATTAAAATTTCTTATTGAAAACGTAGTGTATCTATTTCACCTGAAGGGATCCAGGCTGACCTTCAAATGCGAGAGAACGGTCTCCCCGCAAATCTCTGGAGTTTTTGGTGCTTAACAAACGTTACCTGTAAAAGCGGAAAAGGACATTCTACCTGATCTGGCCCAGTGGACCTCACTCCCAAGAGTGTCACCCTCCTAGCCTGATAAATTTTGCTCATCAAGGGTGGCCTGAATGTCCTCGCATGGATAGCTCACGCAGAGTCTTCTGATAACGAGACGCTCGTCTTGTTCGCAATCAGTCAGGAAAGTATAAGGCTGATACCCCTGCAGTATTAGCGTCTTTATGAGCGTGGTGTAGTCAGCCAACGAGTCCGAGTAGAACGTGACATGGTTGGTTGACCTCTTCAGACGAAGTTCTCCAGCGAGTTTTCGACTAAATCTGGTGGTAGCTAATGGATTTAACTCTAAATATCCCTCGAAGACTATTATTGGAAGTCGTTGTGTTCTTGTACTGAAGAGCACGGCCTGGGAATTACCTGGCTGACCAGGAGCCATTGGGATAGCCCTGACTCCAACCACGTGTCCACAATCTGAGGCGAAAGAGCCCTGGGTGTGGCTGCACTTGCCTCAGAACCAGGCCCTGATCCCACCCCCAACGGGGTCCCGGGGGAGAGGAGGATCAACAATCTCTCTGGCTGACCTTATTCTAGACCCCATAGTATAAGGAGTGGCAAGGCGCAAATGCCTATCTGAAATAGTTGGAGGCACACACTCACCCTTTTCTTCCATTGGTAGGTTCCCCAGAAAGTCAAAACTGTTGAGAGGTGGGCTGGACCTTACCGCCGTTTTTTTTAATGCCCACTGGGGCAATTTTGGCCCCTTCCTCTTCCTCTGAGGAGCAGTATGTTCAGTCCACACCGTGTCCATGGTCGGCGGAGTCCCACCTTCCTGGACGTTTGTCTGTTCCCCTTGAGATGGGAGCCAAACCATCCTAGGCATAGAGTCTCCAGGCCCTCGGGCCAGACCCGTCCACCGGATTGGTGTCGGAGGATCCATGATCTCCGAAAACCAGTGATGTAGTGGATATACCCCCACATGGGCCCAGCTGGACCATTCAGATTCGAGATGCAAGTGGTCATAGAAATCAATTGCAGCATGGCGAGATTCGCAGCCTCGTCAGGAGGTGAACCCACGTCCTCCTCTGACAAGATCGGTAGCTACAACTCGTAGGAGGCCAACCACTTTCTAATTTCCTGGAGGTGGTCCATCCCGGATCCATAGAATGTGGAATGATATAACATATCTTTAGCCCTCGACTCTGCATTCCCAGCTGGGGAGGTGTAGTGACTCACCACTGTGATTGTAGAAGCAGCAAAGCTGCATACCAGGATGGTTGTGGTGTAAGTGACCAAGCTAACTGTGGCAGTACACCTTGTGGTCATCGTTGGATCCCCCTTATTGTTTATAGGAGGTGGAGCAACCGGTAACCAGTGCATAGCTCCTCAGTCCTCAGCGGTCCCACTCTTGCTGCGGGGCTGTAAAAATGTTCAGACTTTGCTCTCCTGAGTGTCAGCACCCACAGCTAGCTCTATGACGCAATCCTTGCTCGTGTTAGTACTAATACTCGGACTGCGGACTTAAATTAGAAAAAAATAATTCCAAATTGCTGGGTAGTATGACCCCAGGTAAATGTCTCGAGGTGTCAATTGAAGTTTCAAACGAAACTCGGCAATCGCACCGCACCTCTCCAGGTCTCGTTCTATTACAGATATTAAAAACAAAAGCGTCACTGATCCTTGCGCGCAAGAAATACACCGATTCAAAGGCTTTGATTTGATTCACGTATTAATTCATTTTCTAACATTTTTAAAATGATTGAGTTTAAAGACTCTAGCACTACACCCCTCTTCCCCCTCCCCAATATAAGGTGTGAGGTTTCCTGGAGAGGAATACCAATGGTTCCAACAAGTGTATTTATTTTTAATACAATCACTGTTTCCCGAATTTTTACGTCAAACAAATAAGATTTTCTGAATTCACAGTTTCGTTTCAAAAATACCATTCCCAAAAGTCGTATTTTTATCACGATAGTAAAACGAATAATATGCTCACATTGCATGTCACAATGTCCGCGAGGTACACATTATCATGGATAGGGCTTATAGTTGGCCTTTGTCAAACTAGTTTGTAATCATGTGCGGGTATAATTTTGTATGTAATTATAGCAGGTTAAATATATTATCACAAAACAATATGTTCATGGGAAAATGTTGTGTGTTTACCAGAGTTGTATCATCTTGAAGTGTATGTTTTGAAAATATGGGAGACAACTCTACGGTCACTCTATCGAACGCATGAAGTTCATTGTTGAATGGTTTACCGATAGAGGAGAGTTGGGGTTTAAATCCTGTCCTAGTTTGCTTAGGTGGGGTTTACATGACAGGTTCTTAAATGTCTTTCCACAAAAACATATATACTATCTTTCTAAATTTTACCTTCATCTTTCCTATTAAATTAAAGTAAATATGCGGGTATATCCCGGCTTAGTATATCATCGTGCAAGGAAAAGTAGCACAAATAAACAAAATGTCATAGTGGTAGATTTAAGGAAATAAAAACTCACTTTTGCAGCATCAAAGTACCTCAAGTCAAACAAACAATCATTCCTATTTTGAGTTTTTTGTTTAAAAATGTACGTCCGTCACGTCTTAATACGTATTTAAACTAATGGAAGAAGGATATGGAAAGTAGTATCTAGAGAGCAATGGCGTGAAGAAAGAAAGAAAACCATTTAGGAAAAAAAAATCCTCAGCACATCTTGCTGTGGTTCTGACCCTGACATCCCCGTCATGAGAAAATCAAACTGAATGAGACTGTCGCCTTTGTCCATATAACCACCAGCTGTGGTAGATAATGTTTTCACACAAAGTGCTAAACGTATGTCATTCAGTTAATTATTAATAAACAGTCAAACAAGCCAGGGTTCCCATCTGGGCAAGTGTGAATTATTCTGAGTAAGCGAGGCCGGATTTCAGCTGATCTTTTTTTCCACATAATTATTCACTCCCCCTCTAAACGAAACTGGAGTAGTTTATCATACTTAACCCAATATGTCAAGCCATTAGTAAACCCTATTTAAAACGTGTCACAAAAAAAAAAAAGATTGACGATCACCTCTGTTCGCACGGATACATTTTATTGGCGCATTAATATCTTACTAGATGGGCCTACGCCATCCGGTAAAGCTAAATAGTTCTTATTGCGGTTTCATTTCTAAAATGCACATATGAATATATATTTACAGTCCAATTTCCATAGGAAAGGCCTTGTATTCCTTTAGAAAATTTACTAGATCCACTTCCATGTATTCATACGTCAGTACATCTGAAATGCACCTGCCACTTTTGGTATATATTATCAATACACATAGATTAACAGTGATAATATAGTAAATTTCTATCAATTGTGGTCACAACAATCTTTATTTGTATTTTATAAAATGCCTTTCCTATGAAAATTGGTTTGTATATATACACTCTCATTGCTTCGACAGGACGTTAAAAAAAACGTTGCTCCGAATTAAATGAACTTCGGAAGGTAGTAATTACATATAAGAAACTGTTGAGTCGCTTAAAAGTCAAAGAACACGTTTTTAAAACGCTTCTCTTACTTTCTCTTTTTACTGTTAGCATCAGCAAATGATTTATTTAAAAATTAATAATATCGGTCATGGGAACTCCGAGTAGTAAAATCTACTCGTGTGAATTAGTTCAGTTCATTCTCCTAATTACGACAGCGGCGAGTTAAGGAGAAGAACCTTATAAACATTTACATTGAAAATGGTACAGTATTTGTATGGAGCATTTGGCTTTGATTTTTAACTGTAAGTTTTTATGATCAAAGGATCTAAAGCTTAACTTTTATTATGTATCTTAGCTAATTTGGTATCTCAGTCTGTATATTGAGCCGAGCCCGATTCTAGGAAGTTTTTCTCTAAATTCTACCGTACACATCCCTAGTATTTGGTTTAAGCTATCCTCCTCAATGTTAACACTTCAGATTAAGACATCAATAACCTTATTTCTGTTCAAATTAATAGTTTTTATAAGTCACCCATAGTAAGCCTTTGGCCTTTGGTGAGATCGTTAAGGCAATATTGCCTCCAAGTGTTGCCTTCAGAAATATTCTGTTGTATCGAGTCACGGTTTATACATTTCTTCAATTTTCTGAGTTGCAAAAGCAAGTCAGGTACCAATAAAAGAAAACCCCATCTGGTTTTCTTATTATATCTTTTACCACCGTGTCACACCCATATGTGGGGTTCACTAGTTACGGTAATGTTATAAGTCAGAGAAAGATTGAATTTAGAAAATTATACCAACTTTTGTGTGGAGGGAGAAGGTAAAACCATTTATTAAAAACCACTCTGATTATACTCGACTGGGATTTTAACCCTTATCTCCCCGTCATCAGCAATCTGGTCCATGTTAATTGTTGAGATGTTTAGTTCGTAGAACTCAATTTATGAGGGATTTATGTTGTTTTTATAATCTTTATTACATGGTTACATATATTTTTAAGTTTGCTTGTATTGTAGATACCTACAGTTGAATTTAAAAATGAACAATGATCCATGGAGAACAAACTCGAGAAAAACCGAGAAAACGCTTTGTCAAATATTTTATAATCCATGCATTCCTTTTAAACGAACGTGTTCTTCTATGAATATAACAATAACTATATAGATAAAAAATATTTCCTTGTTTAGTGCAGAATAATAATATCGTCAAAAAAAACCTTCACTCCGTTATTGGTTCTTAAAAAAATGAACTTATATTTAAGTAAAGTACGTATTTATAATTTTGCTAAAATGTATTGCGCATGAAGTTTTCGGTCTTATGAGTAATCCATGAATTGATACGTGGCCTTCCAACATCAAATGTTTCCTCTTCAGTCTTAGACCAGGCGTGTAAAACTCGGTTGGTCAAAAGGGCCACATGGAAAATTGAAACCACTGAGGGAGAGTTACATTTCAGGAAATTTAATATTGTCACAATTTTTAAGTAAAAAACCTTAAATATTAGATTCCTTGTTAGTAAGAAAAATAAATTATTTAACATGTTAATACTCTTTATTGTCCCCGGAAATTTGAAAAGGAAATAACAGCCAAGCTGTGGGCTAGTTTTAAAATATTGTGTTGAAGATACTTGCTTAAATGATGACAAATGTATAACTGTAATCCGCCATTTCCCGGGTTATATTTTCCTTTTCATAAAAAATAGTTGTTCACATAATATTATGCTTCCAAAAATTGCACATATTTGGTTTGCAAATTCAACTATTTTTGGGAATAGATTTTTGATAAGTAAAAATTAATAATTTGGTTCACCGACCTCCCTAAATAATGATCCATTTTCAAATATATTAATTTTAAATGATGTATTTATACAACATTTATAAGAGGTTGAATTATCAGGCCAGATTAAATGTTGGTCCACCGAAAGGTCCGATGGGTGCTCGGAACTATGGCTCGGACCACGTGTGGCCCGCGGACTGAAAGTTTTCAACGCCTGCCTTAGAACATTCGACAACCGGAGCGGTTTCTTTTGCTTGCTTCCAAGTATTTAAACTATGTAATATTGCTAAAATAAAATCTATTAAACCTCACGCAGTGGGTCATAGAAAATGTGTGTGTGTATAAACACACAGGCTGCATGACAATATTATTTTGTAACTGTGGTATTGTCCGTATGGAGGAGACCACACTGCAATTAAGTTCATTTAGTTGAAGATTGACACTTGGATACAAACCCAGGACTCTTGGCTTAGAGCACTGATGCTCTACTATCGAGCAAAATGTCCCAGGTTCACTTAAAATATTTATGTGTCATTTATCATTTAATTTAAATTAAGTAAATATATAAGTACTGGACACAGATAAGGACTATACAAGACATCCACACTCGGGATCGACCAGACATTTTAGACTGTTTGTAACTAGTATCCTGGAGGAAAAATAGTTATTTAGCTCAAGTTAAATATTTATATTTATTTAATTAAATTCTTTTAGCAGGTTTTGTCTATGTAGACTAAAATTAATTATTTGTATTTATTCTACAATTGATTCTTATATCTTTAAATGTACTCTATTGATATATTTTAAAAAATTACTAGCTAAAGTATAGTTATGTAACTATGAAAATTATAACATTTTACTTTATCTAGAAACATGTTGACTTAGTATGTTATTGAATATCTAATTATTTTGAACAGCTAATATTCGTTGGGCTATTAACATCATGAGCCATCAGATTATATTTAAATCTGAGCCCTTCGTATCTTCTCTCCGTATTAGTCAATCAACATTTGAAACTAGTAGCAATCGTAATATAATATTGTTAGTAACGTTATCTACATGAATGTTTCACTACTGCTCCTAAATGACTATCGTTCGCTTTAAGGCCTTCTCATCTAGCACGACGAGATTTCATACATTGATCAAAATTATGCTTTAATTTGTGGAAAAAAATATTCAACCTAGGACAAGTTTTTATGTCTCCTCTGCTAATCTTGAAATGAACCGTACATACATATTTAAATGTTAATGATACGTGTCTTTCTCTACAGCTGGGAGGTATGCTATACCTTTCCCACAACTCTCATATGTGTGTGTGTGTGTGTGTGTGTGTGTGTGTGTGTGACCTGACAGTAAGTGACAGCTGACAAAAGGTTGTTTTTGCAAACACCGTCTGAAATTATTATTAGAATCGTTTGATAGCACTTTTAATTGATAAAATAGTCGCTATTATTTCCTATTAGGTAGACATTGAAGACCTTGGTGAGCTGGGGAGAAAGTTCTCATTCTCAGGACTCAAATGTTCAAGAGTTCAAACCCAGCTGAGGTTGACGGATTTTTCTTGAGCGATAAAAATCCGTAGCACAACTTCCTTAGGAGGGTATGTAAAACCGTCGGTCCCGTGTCGATTGTGGTGTGTAAGAGAGATCTGGAAGGTAAGTGAAATTAAATTTCCCGGAAAATTCGGTATGCCATTTCAAGTTCACTCATAGAATTTCAGTGGGAAATGAAACGTTGAACTATCAAACTTTCTAACCTCGCTTAGTACATGGGATTTCTACCAGATGGTGCAGTCAGAACTAACCAGCCATTAGACATGCCCAACGTCAGAAAGATAGAAATCACATGAAACCATCCTGAGGGTTGTTGACTTAAGAAGGAAGTTAACATTATTGGTGCTAAGCCAGTGTTTGTGATGAATAACTTTTGCCAGCTGTAACCCTCCCATCTTACATGGTGTATATGTGTGTATATGTGTGTGTGTGCTTATTCACTCCTACTCTACACATGAGATGATTAAACAATCTTCTTTGAATATCTCACAGAAAACACATTTCTCAATACAGTTATATGTTTTTGTTATAACCTTAGCTCAGTATTATCGGTTGTGTCTCATTGTGTCATCAAGGGCAAGCCAGTTTATTGCTGGACATGCTTTAAGGGGCGTTACCAGTGCCAATGGTGTCTGCTAAGGGTCATGAGATCGGGTCCTGTCATGGCCAAAACATATTTAATTGATACAATAGAGATAAGTTCTTTCACATCTTTGAATAAGTTACTGGTCGTTGTATCTTTTCTAAAGTTGAGCTAGTTTGTGAGCCATGTGCTGACATATCTACTTTCATAACCAAGTGCACATTAATTAATAGCCATTATTGAATATACTATAATAGTTTATTTTGCATTAAATCGCAATGAAAACATCCACGCTTTTATAAATCAATGCTTAGGCAAGAAAAACGTTAGTTTCCCAGTGAAATAAGATAGTTTTTTAAATTATTTTACTTCCTCATTTTATTTCTGATTTATCTGATGACAAAGACTAAAGATTAAAAAAAAATACATAAATTTTGGCCTTTTGAAGTGAGATCTTGAAAATATATATATATATCATGTTCTTAATAAAGACAGTAAGTAATTTGTAACATTGCAAAAAATGAATTGAATATTAATGCAATTTTGTAAAATAATTAATGACTTTGAGAACAAAGTTGTTAATTCCAAATCGACACCAAGTTTTTATTATTATTTTTAAGTGCAAAAATACTAGTAAAACAAAAAAATATATAGTTTTTAACCTCTATTTAAAAGTGAAATTGTTATGATTTTTAGATACTTTGTATTCATTTAAAGAAAAGGGAATGTCTTATATGTAAAATTGACTAGTATTCTTACAACAAAATGGTAAAAAGATTGAGATAACTGAAACTATTACTACACAATTTAATTTTCCCTTTAGCTACAGCCCAATGACTGCACAAGTACTATATTTTAAGAAATAATCTTCAATCTTGATATCTACATAAGTTCCTTTAACTACTTTGACATACCATTACCTCAAATTATATGGTGGGCAGCTGTGATCTTTGATAAATACTATCGATACAAATAAATTAATGTATAAATGAAGTAAAATATTTTCAATTTTCACTGCCAAAGTATGTTTGTATTTTCTAAAAGGTCGTTCAGAACAACATCATACCTTACTTATCCACTCTCCAATGAGAAAGGATAAGATTGCAACACTGCAAATAGGGAAGATCCATTTCTCACAAGAGTGCATTGTAATAATAAGTACACAGCCTTCGCTGAGTAATTAATGGCGGATGTTAAACAATGTAGAATGGTTGATAATTGTTGAGGCTTCTATAATAAAGTGTCTAGAGTAACACCTCCAAGGCAGTAATTTGTTTATGACTTGTTTATTGGTCTATATGATAACAAATCGATAGCTTCCTGCATGTACTCATTTAGGAACAGGTGTGTTAGTAGAGGTCAACTTAAGAACCGTCTATCTCCAATATATAATTCTAATAGATGTATACTCGCATCAGTGGGCTTGTTGGCTAAAACGCCGAGGAAAAAGGTACACTCATATGGGTAATTTGAGGGAAGGGGTGGAAAATTTGTCTCTTTCGAGACTGTAAATAATGTTAATAAAAGTGTTATCCATGTAATATAGAACTACAATACAGATAACTGAAAATGTGTTGTTTGTATGACCATATTTGAAGGTGGGATGTGCGTATAGACCGAATGGTTAGTAAGACGAGGTTTTAAAAACAAGAAAAAGGAGTATGGAAGTGAGAGTCAGTTAAGGTGAGTATTATTGTAGTCATAAAACATTTGTTGGTCAAAATAAATTAAATATGGCTCCAATAAATTCTTTTATTTGATTTAATACATAATTTAATCTCAACATTTATTAAATATTTGTCATGGACACCAGAGAATTTGTCTACGGAATTTTCTTTATCTTTAAAAAGTTTCCTCATAAAATTCCATCACGTTCATGACAGATATTCAAGAATTATTGAGATTACCATGAGCTTAAAATCTCCGAAGATTGATTTGCGTTTTCTTCCAACAAAATAAAATAAACTAGATATGACTTTTAAAAGGAGATGGGGACAAAGAAGTGACCAAAATATACAAAGAGTTTATTAAAAATTTAGAATCCACGGTAATGTATAAGCCTATAATTGCAAACATGAATCATTGAGACCTAAAGGACGGCCGCTTGAATTCTGATGACATTCCTAGGTCAAGAAAATGCTTTCTGTTCTGTGAACATGCAGTTTCAAGATAAGTATAAATGGCCGATACATGACATAGAGTCAATCCGGCGACCAACTAACTGTTAGCAGGACAGTTGTACCCGGTGCTTCATTAGAGAATGGGGATTAAATGTATAACTCTGCTTACTTTAAGAATATTTTAGGATTTTTGTATTTCACCGATTAATCGAAATCAAGTACAAACTGTTAGTTTTGTAAATAAGTGTGTCCATAATATAATGTAATTAAATTATCTAGCTATAAAATAGTACATTTATCAAGCACCAATTAAATATATTGGTCCCATTATCAATAAATAGGCAACCAGCAATAACAAAGGTATGGCCTTACACACATTAAAAGTACTCTTAAAATAACAAACAGGAAAATAGTATACATACCAACCAACCTGAATGTATTGCACGAAAATAATAATTTTACAAATATATTCTATATATATTATTGGGTAGCCAAGATTAATCTCAAGTCTAACAAAATATGTTAATGGATTAAATATCATAGCTTTTATAGTTGTTGAGTACGGTTATAGGCACTTATATTAATAACATAAGTTATTTCTTTAATTGAAAAGTAACAGCTGAGCAACTCCTGGATAGATCTGTGGTAAGAAAATGGGATCACAAAGTCCAAGGTTCCGCGGTTCCCATGTCCAGGTGTGATTTTTCAATTTAAAGAATAAAAATTATAATGCTTACATTAAGCTAGTCATTATTTTACATTGGACTTACATGCCGACACAGATATATGAATAACATTTTCATAAACGCAATGTATGCTCTGTTTATAGGATTTGTTATCGTAAACAAATTTTAACCAAATGGGCTGAATATGACTTACCCCAAGACATTTATATTAGTTTAGTTCAAATTACTCTGTTATACCACTAGAAGGTCAGTAGTACCCAAAGTAAAATAGATAATTGTTACAACACAATTTTACCAACATTTTCATGTAGTCTATTATAGTTTGAAACAATCTTTTTTAAAATGAGCCTTTGCAATATAAATCTGTCATCACAAACGACAGTACGAAATAATTTTGATAAGAAGAAAGCAAGGATGTGTTTTATGGCCCACTCTTCAAATATGGAGAACAGATGGGATTGTTGGTGTAACTTGGTGGCTGGGAGAAGGGGGTTATTGTCCCTGTCACGTGACTGTACTAGTGATAATATAGGTTGGGAGTAAAGGTTTTTTTGTCCTTATCACGTGATGTGTAAGGAGACCACGTAGAAGATTAGACTTACCCATAGCCTTCCAATTCTATTTTACTTGAACAAGAAATTAAATAAAAAATGCATTCAAATGGTAACTATTAAATTTTGAACCATATTACTTTATAAATAGCCCTCATCTTTGGTAACATGGTCAAACGGGTCACTTTTATTTTATATTGACTTTCTTATAAGAGGAGTTTAGTGTTTTTAACCCAGTTGAATAGGTTGAGGATGTTTTTTATTAAATGGCTATACACTCTCCATCCACGCAAGTGTGGTTATATTTCCTAAAAAATTCTAACTTTGCTATTCTATTCCGTTAGCGTTATTACTATATGCGTATAACCCAAGTCTTGTACTAAGCCGTGTTGGGAAAACTTATTAAATAAGTTAGTTATATATCCATATTGTTGATTCCACCACGACACGAGCTCCTTGTTGTGCAATGGTTACTACATCATACTATGTCTATGAATGGTCAACAAGTATTGTGTTTGATGCTGTACGATATTTTACAAAATAATGTAGCCCCTCTGTTTACTGACGTGTTTGCTGTAGCTCTGAATAGTTCCACTATATATTTTGTAACTCTCTACTGGGTAGATACGAAGGACCTCTGAGAGGAATTTATCTGGCGGTACAAAGTTTTTTCGGGACCTCTTCCACCTTCCATTAATCCTGTCTAAAATAATTAATTGATACCATCAGAAAAAAAGAAAGATAAGAAAAAATCTATACTTATACATAAAAAAGAAAAAATCTAACTTAACTATATTTCTAATAGTGGAAATATGAATGCGTCTTCAAAACATGCAAATATTTTCCGAGATCCCAGGAAATTCTCAGGCCCCTTTAATACCCCCGGGCCCGGGTATGATATACCCCTGCACTCCCCTCTTATAGGGCATGTTAAAATAGTTCTTTAGCCACCTAAGCTTTCTTTGGATAACACTATATTCGCTAATAATGTTTAGAAAGGTGTTTAGAAGCATTTACCAATAAAATGCGCTAAGGTCTAGCCACTATTTCTACTTTATTGTCCTAATTATTGTACCCCTAACAGGTGATAATTAAGATGATTGGTATCCGACTCTTTGACAAGTAGCCCTTTCTTCACCGCATCGGTTGTCTTACGCGTGAACTTGAAGGCGGTCTCTTCCTTTATATATAGAGCCATTCTTGTCTTACACCTCAGTTTCACTAAGCGACAAGTCTTGTCACAAGTGAACTCACTTTTCTTTTTATGGAAATGACAAGTGATTGCTTCCCATAACGGGAAGAGCCAAATGAAACGTGACTCGTGAATTACAAGGAATTTGGATCGAGGTGGCAATGGTTTGATTTGGCAAATATGATTACTGTCAAATGGATTTGTCATTGTCTTTGATTTACTAAGTGAGTTATTTCTAGCTTATGTTATATTTGGCCGTGAGAGATGCAGTATCTAGTTTGATGGCACAGAACGTTGGCCATGGTATACCTTAGATGTTGTCTACACGTCGTACCCACATTGAGATGATGTGATGAGAGTAATTAGGAAGGTGGGGGCAGTTTAATTCTTTACGCTACAAGGCCATGGTGAGCATTAGAACTGTTCTTCTTCCAAGAAAAATACCTATGGTACCACCAAAAATCGAGCCCGGGACCTCTTAGTAGCCAGAAGCACTGACCACAAAACCAAAAGGACTTGCACTAAGAGAGTAAATACTTTGGGTTGGAGTTTAATGCTACAAGAATGTAAACTTGAAATATACCAGTTTTGGTTTGTTAATAGTTTGTATTAGTTTCTTAAACATTTGGGTTTATTTAATTTACACATTGAATTGGATTTCAAAAACAGACCAGACTTGTCAAGCGAAAGAGAAATACAATCTTCAAATTCAAGGAGAAGTATTAGAGGATATATATTTCAATTTGAAATTCAAAGAGAAGTTATGGGAGTTATTTCAACTTTAAATCCAAAGCTACATATTTTGAAGACTGTAGTTAAAATAAAAGCATCCCAGGAGTGTTGTATACTGTTCCCAGAAGTACTATGTTTAACATCGGGGGGGGGGGGGGGGTCTCCCNTCCCCTTCTACACCCTCTCCCGTATGTTATTGAACCAGATTGGAATTAGAGTTATGGATTGCAATACAGTATCTCAGGAGATTAGCACCTTTACACAATGGGGCCATGAATACGGGTACTATAACATGATGGTTCAATCCCCAAATGACAGTAATACCAAGTCTTGTCGGAAACACTAACCTTCAGACGGACCTATCTTTTTATCGTGGCAGTTATCGGACAAGGAGAAATTACCTTGCTATCGGTAACACACAGCCTCGTTTGAGACGCAACCTCCAAGAATGCAAAATGACAACAACAGCAAACAAAAATACCTACGTGATTTCCATCCCAAAATGCCCATAGACACAGTAAAACCCGCCATAATGGACGGTAATTACCGACGATGTATTGTGTTTGAGGTTCTCGATACATCCCCGTCCGATGCAAACATTAGCGGACTCGACAGTCGGTATTTTTGATAGTATATTCGCTTGAGGACACTTTTTATTTTCCGATATACATTTTTAAACTTATTTTCCTGTTCAAGTTTGGCATGGATGACATTGATCGTTTTATTTCTTAAACTTATATTGTCATCTTAGTTCTTACATACTTGAGATTTGTAGAATTTTGTTAACATTGACTGCTCCACATTTTGTAATGTCTGATAATTATACTTATTAACCATTCTTCACACTCGATGTGCTTTATAATACGTATCCAATGTTAATAATATTTGTTACATGAATATTATATATTATGTAAACAGAATAGAGATAAGCTTACTATATATTATAACAAAAACTAAAACAATATTATTTATTATTAATGACTATTCCGTTTTAGTTCAAAATGGCCATCATGCCAAATTTATATCGAAAGACATTTTAAAGTCTGTCCAGTGAAATTCTGACAAACAAAAACTTAGAAAATTACAAAAAGACGCGCAATAGCTTGATACAAATGGCAGAGGTAAATTTTAACCATTGTGTAATGTTAACCGCATCATCTATAACATTAACTATGACTAATTTATGGAAAATTTGAAATATTTTTAGAAATCGGTTCAACGATGTGGATCAAAATGAATATCTTGTAAGTTTATTGCAATATGAATAATGATAAATTAAATAGCCAAGATAACTATTATATTTGGTAGCTACGGTTATGGCCGTCATCTAAATATAATATTATTTGAATTGAAAAATGTCACCTGGTTAGAGCACTGGTGTACTAAGCCAATGGTCCCGATTTCAATTCTGGTGTCTAGGTATTGTTTTTAAATTTAAAGAATATTATATAAATACACATTTTGATTAATTTTCTTAAAAATAATCATTTATTAGTAATTTACCTACTAACTTTTGAGATAAAAAAATAATTTGATAATTCTGTTCAAAATTGTTTACTTAGGATTATTTTACATGATAAATAATATTCGATTATTTTTTATGAAATATATTAATTTAAAGCTATATAACTTTTTTTGTTAAAATAACAATTTAGAATTTAGTTTTAAATGGGTATATAAGAATTGTTTTATTTTATAAATGAGAATACTTTGTTTAAAAACTACAATTATTTGACTATGATTTAAAAATAATGAGTTTGTATGAACTTGAACTTAATATAGGTACAGTTTATTTTATCATTTATACTTAAAATTTATGAATAAAGAAAGTTTATTGTGATTAACAAGGTGACATGTTTGTTTTTCTGAGATAAACTTAGCTTACTTCATAGCTTACTGAGATCTAGTTTTGATTTTTTTTCCCAAACTATAATCACGATTTGAGAAAGTTGGGGTAGTATTAAATTATTTACATTGTGTTTCAGTTATTATGTGTATGATTTTTTTCACTATTTTACGAATTATAAGCAAGTGTATCAGTTTTTAACTAAAGGACACTTTATAGTGCATGTTATTTTCTTATCTGTATCTTAGTATGAAGCTCACACAAATTGGAGCGACATATTAGCCCGACAGGCATCGTCTTGATCATCAAATATAAATTTATTTGTAAATTAATAAAAATGTGTTTATTGCACAAGCTCGACTAATCACAAACCTTTGACTGCACTTCTTCTCCACCAGCTCGACTCATCACAAACCTTTGACTGCACTTCTTCTCCACCAGCTCGACTCATCACAAACCTTTGACTGCACTTCTTCTCCACTGGAGATGGTTAGAAAACATCTTGATGCCAAAAATATCCTGACGGAAGGTGAATTTTATTTTACAAAAAGTGGTTTGTAAAAAACAAAAACGTGAATGCTATATAAATGGGTGTTTTGCTTATAGAGAGGTATACAATTCTTAAAATAACATAAATTCTAGAATGAATTTAATAAAAATATTTGTTTTGCTTTACAGAAAGTAATGAGCTTGCCAATTACTTACAAAACATTGGAAAATATCTGAAACTTTTTTCACTATCGCTTAACCAAGCCATAGATGGTTATGGTAATTTCCTATACTATTTTGTCAAATCTTTATCATGAATTAATAAATATCTAAGTTATCACCATTTTTAACTATTTCAAAGGTGTATAACTCGAACGGGTGCTAAAACACTAATTAAAATAATATTCAGGCATTTACACAGTACTATAATCTAGTATTGTGTTTATAAATTATAATTTAAATGTCGTAATTTTAGATGATGATTAACAAATTAAATCTATTATGTCAATGTTGTAGTTGTCCGTTATAAAAATAACTAGCTATATATTATAATATTTATATCTGATATTTTTATATACGGCTAGCTATTTTTTAATATACTTTATATTATATAACTATAAAATATTAAAAAAATATATATTGTGACTCTTCTAACTATACTAAATAGTCACTTTTCAAGTTCATAAACAGCAATAGCAATAATTTAATCATCTTAATCTATTGAGCTTTCCACTATTTTAACCTATTTCATCACTGTCATATGAAATAAATGTCTACCATCTAGTTTCGATAAAATGCGCGGGCATTCGTCTGATCCTAGATGGGCAATACGAAGTCTAGCCGCACATTGGATGCAGGGCAGGCATAATAAAGGCAGAGAAAAGGCATAGCACAGAAAGAGATTTCGGCAAGGCACCACATATTGAAACCAGTCTCAAATAGTTGATTATGGTGTTTTAAGAAGACAAGCTTCTACATAAAATACATTTATATGAAAATCCTCATTTTTTATCCATAAAAAGGGTTGATAATGGGTCTTACAAGAAATACTTTACCTTTTAAGTAGTTCAGTCCAGTAGCAATCTTTACGATAGCTAATCTTTCAGTTTAGTCCTCATGTAGCCTCGATTGCTTGGGTCTTACAAATGGATTATCTTTAAGTAACTGGATAAATTGTTTCATCGCAATGTTGCACTTTGTGGACACAGCTACGTGAAGGACGTGCAGAGTACACAGGAAAACTGTACCACTACTACAATCAGACAGAGCTATTTCTATACTACACCTGTGCTGTGTCCAATGTGCAGCGGGCTTAGAAGCCAAACTTGAGCATCTAAAACCTTGCTGAGCCGAGTAAAGTCGGGCTGTGCCGAGTAAAGACTGGCTGGGCTGAATTAAGTTTAGCAGTGCCGATCAAAGCTGAGCTATCCTGAACATCAAGTGGGAGACATGTCCAACCCTTCTAACAGTTATTAAATTTCCTTATTCCTGGCCTGCTGTTCAGAAGCGTCTAGGCGGCTGTAAGTGCTTAGACTAATAATAGTGTTGCTTGATGAACAAGTCGCATTAGCAGCTCTTATCCTTGTGAAATGAAATTTTCTACAAGAACCAATGAAATTAGTATGTAATATGTACACACAAATACTAGTAATTAATTAGCATTACTTTTACTATTATGTGTTAGTTAATATATCCTTGGGAGTAGAGAAAATTGCTACATACAGTAGTTTCGTGGCTTTTTTGGTGCTGACTGACAGCTCACAGCTGACTTCTAACAGTCAACATTTAGGTATATACCTAAATTTTGACTGTCTGATGTGGCATCTGCTAAACACATGTTTTTGCAGATCATATGGTTCGTCGTAGGGATACATAATTTGGTCTGGTAACTTTTCAAAGCCAGCTGTGAGCTGTCAGTCAGCACCAAAGAAGTCATGGGGCTACTGTATCTTGGATGATTAAACATGGAGTTTGGTTCGGTATTATTAATTTTATTAGGACTTTAGTAGGTTGGAATTTTAAAGTTTTATGGTTCTTTGTGAAGATCGTTGTTTGGTCTAACACTGGGTAGGAAACGAGGGCTGGGAGGATCTCATTTTCTTAGAAGTGGCGTGTCCATCTCCCATCTGGTGACAACCACGGCACCAATACTCAACTATGACTCATAAAACTAACGTAGTGGCGTTTGGCGGTGACTAACATTGGAATGAAATGAGCGATTGGTTTATGAAAACTACCGGCTATCAGTGACTACCCGGATGTATATGAGAGCCAGCCGTTAGCGAGGGGACTTTTCCACGTTCTAGAACCAATCAAACACTTGAGGGAGACCATTACAGGCCATGGGTTAGATTTTCGCTGCCAGGTGATAAGTGGAGGTTTGCCCTTCTTGCCCCTTGACACCGAGCTAAGAGAGGGGGCGTGTCATATCGCAACATCGCACTTAGATGCCTCGGGCGAAAATATCCACTAGTTTCAGTTGGGTTGAGGAAGTTTATCTCGGCCATGGATAGAGAGCTAAGACGTGATGGTTCAGAAAATGACCACTGCACCTCTGGGTACAACACCCAGGATCAGTCAGTAACGTGTCTACCTTCTGTACTAGGCGTCCTGAAGATTTATCAATTGTAGAATTGATTAATATCAGCAGCCGATGAACCGGGTTCCAGATATGTTCTAAAGTCAAGTTGGTCTGTGAATCATGTTATGATATAACCAATTGGTTACTCAAGTGAATGTTAAAAAACCCTAATAATATTACAATTAAATCCAATAATCCCTAGATACTTTGAATACCAACGTCATCAAATATTTTATTAGTCACGTGGTGCTAAAGCAGTTAGTGTATAAAGGATTCAGAGCTCGATGGAATGGTAATCTCGGGGGTTAGTGGCTAGAATAATCATTTAACCTAATATTCCTTTTTACCCCACGGATAATACCCAACTTAGTTAAGTAATAAAGGTCAAGGCATACATTTCATTGTAGTGTGGTTCTCTGTATTCTACTTGAGAAATAGTGAAATTGAGGGGGAAAAAAACAATTTTTATCATAGTGTTTAAAAGTAAAATATAAACACAATCTTGATAAACTATCAATTTGAACCCATACTTGCTATTTATTGTCAAGTGAATGATTTAGAAAATTGCACTTTGATGCGTTACCTAGTTTGAGCATGATAATCATTTATCTATTAACCCGGTTAGTTGGCCATGGTATTATTTCTTAATTAAGGCAATTAATCTTTTTAAATCTAGTTTAGATATTTAAGGTGTACATGACTGATTAGATCAGCACATGACTTATAAACTAATTTAAATCTACAACCGACACAACACCCGAGCCCCGTCCATTAACTCACTATTGTAAAAGGGTAAACCCATATTTCACCAATGATAATTATCAGTAGACAGACGCGATACCAACTTAGGTAGGAGGCTGAACAAACTAAAACTTAATCTATGTTCCAATAACTTTTGGTTAATTAAAGTTATGTTTGTTAAAGCTCTATAAATATTTGTAAATGTATTTTAATAAAATTATTAAAGCTATTTCATTCTCTCTATGAGATATTTAATTATATTTATCAGCCATTGATTTAGAAATCGGTGACCTGGTGGTCTAGGGGTAAGGTGTCATACTTCTGTTCTGGGGATCCGGGGCTCAATCCTCGGTCCCGGCACAGATTTATCTGATTGCCAAACCCTTCCTTCACCTCTGACAAGACGTGTATTAGTAACAACTTGTGAATGTGAGGAATGCCAGGTCTCCACCGTGGTTCGGATTCCCCGTTAAACTGTAGGTCTTCCATTTCATCTCACAATCACCCTACCATTACATACTAGCGTAAGTGAGTAAAACCCAAACGGCTAGTAAGAATCGGTGATGATGATGATGATAATAATAATAATTATTATTATTATTTAGAAATCTTGAACAAACAATCTACAGAAAAACATAGGTGTTTAACATTAATTGTGTTTTTTTTATCGCAAATGTCAAATTGTGTCACATACCAACTGTAGCACGCAGCCAACTTTCTTCATGATTTATTCACTTCAATTTATATAAAAAGAAACATTTCATTTTAATGCCAGTTACTAAAACAAATTAAATATATTCTTCTTACGTAAGCTAAGTTTTCTGGCAACTATTATTTTTCATCGATAATAATTATAACTAATACCTATGATATATGATATATAATATATTAAAATTCCCTCATGGTTGACTACGGACAAATGTGTTGTTTTTATATAATACCAGTATACTACTCTGTACCTACCCGCATATTTATCTCTTTATATTAATCAAATTAAGAGTTTGTTTGTCTGACATGAGCGATGCGTGGTAACTAAAACAGAAAGACTTCTGAAATTTTGTAAATTAATAGTCCCAAGGCACAAACATGTGCATCTAGAAGCCAAAGTTTTAAAATTTTGGCTAGATTTCTTTAAATTAGTTAAAAAGTGAGTTGGAATAAAAACATACCAACAAAAGAAGAAGAGTTTGTTTGTCCGTCATGAGCATTAAGTGAAATATACGGACCTCAAAGGCCTGAATTATTAAAACTAATAGTCCCTGTGTATGAACTTGTGCACCCTGAAGCAGGAATTCTAAAATTTGGATGAGACTTTTTAAATTTATTAAAATCCTGGTCTAAAGCAAGGAAATTATATTTTAAAACCTCTGCTTGTGGTAGGTATCGCGCAATGCTCGTGACAGAGAGAGAAGATTGATAATTAATAGATAGATGTATAGAGATTATAAAGCCCCGGTAAACGCATGGTTAACTTATTTCTCCCCGGCAACCTCACCGTCGTGAACTTCAGTTGGTTTACAATAATGGATAGACATAAATTGATATAATTTAGAGTATGAATACAGAATTGGCGCGAAGAAAGAGTGTTAAACCATTTTGGAAATACTCTCCTCATTATTATCGTCCAATATTTTAATTATTTCCTCTCTGCTACAGGTAAACCGCACAAGACAGTATTGTCGCTTTAGTACGCTTATCAGCCAGTAAGGATTGTTTAGTTGTCAATTGTATTTCCTGATACATCTTCTTTGTTTTAAATATTTTTAACATATACTTAAGATTGTTTTCCTTAAGATTATATAGAAAAAAAGATCCATTTAAAAAAAAAACTGTATAAAATATATTTTTCCTCTACCGTCAAAATAGTGAACTTTTTTCATAGTATGTTGGCCCAGCTCACGTATCACGTATGTGAGAGAGAGGAATTTGAGGCACTGCCACAAACGAAGAAATAAAAATAACACCCCTCCCCTTAAAATAAAAGATTGGAAACATTTAGTGTCAGGAAAAAAAAAATGTTCGATTGAGAAACCAGTCTTGATGATTTGGTAGCTGCGATGTCTGGGTATGTAATTTATATAATCGAAATGTTCGATACAGGTGCTAAAGAATAAGTTAGGCAGAAAGAATCAGCCTGTTTAAGCAATACTACCGTATGTCAACATCTGAGTTGATAAGAATGTTCAAAGAAAAAAAAAATACAATCACTTGTACTGTAAGAAAAATAGTTGGAAATCGTTAATAAATGGTACCTTCTAACATGTGTCATCCATCCCGAGAGAGGTTTTTTGGACAATATATTTCTCCTCAGGAACCTCTACCCCACAATAGTACCGCTCTCTACCCCCTAATTCCTTCTTTCTAACCGGTGTTTTAACCACCTAACTCTTTCTTTGAATAATGGGCGAATCTGTTATGAACGTTTATCTCTGGGTAAGTACTTCCTATATAATTTAAACAACAAATTAATTAAAAATATTTCTCAACTATACCCACTCCCATCATGACTAGGCATCAAATATTTCAAGAACTTGTTAAATCAATTTCTAAACCAATTTGGAAATAAGACCTTTATATTAAAGAGTAGCAGAGCTGCTAGAAGAGAGACAAGAAAAAAACGTGTTTAAATTGTTTTCTTCGGAAGCGAAATATAAGATTTTTTTTTTAGAACGTGATCTACCACTATGGAATTATTGGAGGTGCAGCTATCATCCACAGTATAGCACCACTGACAATAACAGTCGTTAGTGGATTGGGATCTATTACAGATAAAGCTGTAATGTAACTGAGAGAAGTGTAGATGAATCTGTTCCTCTAACTTTCAAGAAAACAAAAATGAGATAGAAAGTTCAAGAAAAATATCTCACCCAATACTCAAACGACTCTAACTACAATCCAATATTCATAGAAAAGGACTTAGTCAACATCTTACTTACTTGTTTACTTACTCTATGCATTAGTAATTTGAAAGTTCACTGTGACATTTAAAAAAGTACTTCCCCTATACCTATATTGAGATAGTTATAACGATTCCTCCTCATAACAACATATTCCTATTTCCATTCCATCTCCCCTATCTCTTTCAGGTCCATTCTAATGTTATCCTCCCATCTGCGTCAAGGTCTTACCAACGGTCTATTCCTATTGGGTTCACCAGGTAACACCCTGAACAAGATTCTATACTCTCCCATTCGCACTGCATGTCCTGTCCAGCGTAATCTAAGAGACTTTATTATCCTAACAATACATTGTGATGGGTACAGAGTAGGTAACTTATCAATGTGTAGCCCTCTCCACTCCCCAGTAGCCTCACACATTTTTGGACCAAATATATTCCTAAGCACCTTGTTTTCCTACATCCTAAACTTATTTTTGTCATTTAAGGTAAGGGACCAGAGTTACACCCATGGAAAACAACCGGTATGGTTATTGTTTTGTATATTCTGAGTTTTTACATTCCTTGAGAGCAGGAAAGATGAGAACAACTTACTAACCGACTAATAACATGCATTTCCAGACTTTAGTCCTATTCTTTTCCTAATTTCCAAGCTAATATCATTATTGCGAGTTAATTTATTTCCTTAATATTTAAATTTATTAATCCTTTCAAACATCTGGAAAAGTTTTTTTCTATCCCGAATTTCCCACTCGTTCATGCTATACGCAATTGTAGGCCTACTAACTATGCTATACGCTAGTATATTAGGGATTCGGAAGGTTGAATTTAGAGGAAATATATCATTATTCGCATGGAGACCGAATTAAAAACAATTTTGTAAGAAAACACCTTCAGTACACCCCTTCGGGACTCTAAACACAATATCTCCTAAACACAATATCTCCGTAATCGGAATTTCATTATATTCCAAAAGATAAGTTTAGACCTTTCGTGATTCGACCAAAGAATTGGGTCAAAAAAAGCAACTCGATACACACTTTGATGTGTTCACATGTCATTCCGTGGGGTTTTCAGCTCTCAATGTTGAAGAATAATATAAATATGTATGTAGACATTTATATAAAACAACATTTAATAAAACGTAGCAAAGGGCTACTATCGTTGACCTTCATAAAACATGTTCATGTTTTATAAAAGGTCCTTTATTGTAAAAAAAAAAATTGGCTTTATTTGTCCAGGCTATAGAAATTTAATAATGCGAATATTGTAGGGATCCAAAGATAGAGTTTAGAGGATGAGTACCTGCATTTTCAAGGAAGGAGAGGGGAAAACAATCAGGTTTAAACTACCTTCACTCCACTATACCGGGTTTCAAACCCAGACCTCCCTGTCACCAGTAAACTGGATAAGATGAATCTCAATTCTAGTCCACGTGCCCACCTATGCGGGTAGCGTTTAACAAAAGCAGAGCCACATCTGTATCATATGGTTTAACGTATTATTGGATTTATAGTGCCGGGGAGTTGTGTGTTTGAATCCCGGTCGGGTGTATTGAGAATTTTTTTTTTTCTAAATGGATTTTCACTCTACCTTGACACAAATGCTGGTAGATTTCCTTTAAAATTATATCTTTAACATATTTACCTCGTAAGCGTAGTTATTTTGTGCGAATACCAGGAAAGTATACTAAGATGTGGTGGGAGAAAAAAATAGATAAGAACAAATATCTAATTACTTAATTTCTCCCAGCTTTGACATCAGTAAACTTACAATACACATTAAATGTCAAGTTGCCTTTATTTTTAAACTTTTCCTATTTTATAAAATCTCAGTCAATATTATTCCCACGCGAATCGTATCTAGTACTGTCAAAAAACTTATTTCAGTTGAAAGTACGTCTACCTTTTGAACAAAAGAACTCAAGTTTGATCTCCGGCTAGTCTAAAAATCACTTAATTTTTGTTATCGTATGTCACCAGGGGTTGTTGACTATATATTCCTGATCCTCTACTGGCAGTGGCAGATATGTGACCGTCTTGTGAGATCGGGGCACCATGAATAAACGATGTGATGATGATGATAATGATGATGTGATGCCAGTATAGGTCTTGAACCTAGCTTAATCCCAATAACCAAACCATTCCAACTATAGGAACAATTATTCCCTTTCGGGAAAATTACCTATGATGCAGCCGGGGATAGAACCAGTTAGATATATATTAGTAGCCAGAAACGCTGAACATTTGATCAAGAAACTGACCTGATTATTGGTCTCACAGAGATGAAATAACTGCTAGAAAGCCAGATGAAGTGTCTTTTCTAGGATTAAGTTTTTTGAAAGTTTTTTATAATATTATATTACTGTATAAGTAGTTTCAGAAAATGAACTGTAAGTATTCTATATAAATAATAAGCTAACGCTTGGGATGGCATTTTTATTGAATTTAGAATCATACCGTCCACCATTTGTTTTCCCACCAAATAAATAAAAATAAGTATTGACAGCAACGGTATGCAAACCAACAAATTTCTCAGAAGATATCAGGTAGTTTCTAAGGGCGCTAACTGGTAAAGGACTGAGACTCATTACAGACTTCAAGAATTTCCGCATTATTAAAGAAGTTGTTTAATATTTTTTAATACATTTTCAACAAAATTTGGTGAAAATTATCATCAGGTATCTGATCATCTAAAAAATTTCAATTTCAAGTCTAAATTAAAAAAAAAAATCAACGTCACTTTACGTGAAAATATGTGCTTATGAGATTAATGCAAAAGTTTAGAAATCTATATCTAGCCTTCTTCTATCACAGTGGTTCACGAACATTTGAATGACGTACCACCCCAACAATTTCCGTAATTTGGAGTACCACCAAGATAATGGTGAATAGTTACTCTTTATGTACAGTTTTAATGGTGCCCAGTTATTTTATAGCACAGACAGCACTTCTGCATCATCTGTTTGAGCTTGCATCAATTTTACCACCCCTTCAACAACTGATTAAATATGTTTTACTTTTGTCTATACTTTCTACGAATATATTTATAGGATTAAATGAGGCCATTTCATTTACCGGCTTTAATTTGCTTGTTTTGTTTGGTTTCTCACAGTGCCCACCGGAAATAGTTAGTGGTACGAACCACTGGCACGCGTATCATAGTTTGGTAAACGCTGCTCTATCAAATAAAGTCGTGTTTTGATAGGCTACAATATACAATTTTATTTTTGTGAGATTATTTAATATGGGTTTATGCACGCTATCAGATATCTTTTTATATTACTTTAAACTTAAAATTTAAGCTTTTAACTGGTCAGAGCTATCGTCTACCTTTTTTTGAAATAATATTAATAGATATCAAACACCTTATTAAATAATGCGGGATTTATAAACGTCTGTAATGCGTCTCAGTGCTATCACAGCTTGCAACCTGTAAATTAATATATTTTCATTTAATAATGACTATACATCTTGTGAATGTGGGGAATACCAGGCCTCCACCGTGGTTCGGATTCCACGTTAAACTGTAGGTCCTTCATTTCATCTCACAAATCACCCTATCATTACACATTAGCGTAAGTGCGTAAAACCCGAACAGGTAGTAAGACGCGGTGCTAATAATAATAATAATAATAATAATAATATAAATAATAATAACTATAATAAAAGGATCAGGTCCTTAATATGTTCTAAATAAAAGAATAATTTATAAATAAAACTCTATGCATCCAAACGTGTTAGTAAATCTTCTCACATAACTGGGTGATCATATTTTACTTATTTTGTATGTGTTTACCACCAAGATCTTTGGTTCACAGTCCCCCAACCCCTATTGCAAATACTTGTGGAACATAACAACTTCGAGAACAGTTACTTTCTCTCTCTCTCTCTCTTCTGGAACATCACCGAAGCATGATGCAAACATTGTGAAACAGAAGGACACGGAAGAAACCAATAGAATGTTTTTATTTCAAACATATATCCGAAAAGAAGGCTCCTTTATTCATTAGGTCCACACCCTTGATGTTGGAACAGTCCGCAATAAGATATTCTCCAGTTTTCAAATTCGACTTCCAAACTTACTGTGGACTGGCCCACAATATCTTGATCTCCAATTTTCACTCGATATTAAACCTTAAAATAAAATGATCCGTGAGGCGCTAAGCTATCACGTTTAAGTTGCCGCCTCTATTGTTCAAACGTAATAATTCTAGGTCGATTGATTTTATAATTATATAAAAATGCATTTCTTCAAATAAACTGCCCTTGTAATCATCACACTGGCAACTAAATAAGATCCACAGCGAGAGAATCAACCACGGCTCAACGACTAAAACAACTCCCGTCAACGCTAAACCATCCCAGAAGCATATCTCGATAACTTCAAACTTTAAAGAGATGATTGTGTTATCCTGTAAAAAGTCCCGTGCCTCATTTGTTATTTATTAATGAATTAAGGGTGAGAAATACTCCCTGTTTCGTGTGGTAAGGACTTCAAAGTTTGACGTTTCTGAGTCGATTAACAGGAAACAAATTAATGGTACGATGCATCTATCATATTTATCATCATCTATCATCTCCTTTATCTAAAAATGGAAACTTATACTAAAAACTCGTAAGATTTATTAAACGAGATAATAATATTGTTTCAAAAACATGAAGCAAAAAAAGGTTATCACATTTCATCAAAGAACATAACAATAATCTTTATTTCAGAGACCTGAACTTAAAACATATATTTGACATCAGATTGGTAACTATTGGTTTCATAAAGATATATTATAAACTAAAGGTTTTTATTTTCAATACTTACAACCATATCATGATAAATTATTATGTATATCAAATAATTAAGGAGATATGATAAAAATTGGAAAAGTTCGCTCTTGTAAACTGCCCTTAAAGTCATGTTTATGGGAAAACGGCTGTTGTCATTTTGTTTGTGATCTTAAACTATGTCTGGATATAAATATTAATCCAAATCGTTTGAGTGGGCTTTGAAAAAAAATATCTTTTCTTAACCTTCATTAAACTACCATTAATTTTATGGCTGGATATCTAATTCTAAAATACAATTGTGTGACCCTTATGAAACACTTAAAACCAAGTTTTATCATTCTTGGTCAAATAATGTCTGGTCTAGACAAAGATACAGACACACACACACACACAAACAAACAAACAGACACACACACACACACACAAACAGACACACACACACACAAATATATATATATATATATATATATATATATATATACAGATAGACAGACGGAATCGCAAAACAACTTTTTCTGGTTCATTGGACTACAAAATGTCATCCATAAAATCTCGTGTTTGATATTTCCGACGATCACAATAATTTCCCTATTCAAGGTCTCGCGAGAAAGTACTCATTATAATATAGATGTGTGTTGTAACATGTGAAGAAGAATAGGTTCATAATGGGTTGATCTCTCCTCCCATCCCTTTGGGTTAGTAAGAATAGAACTGTAAGCTCCAACTTCTGTAACGTTAACAAATTGACACTAGGTTCGATTGTTTTTGCTTTATTTACAGAGCCCGGTTCACCTTGTTGGTGTTGGGGTAATGGCCTGGCCTCAAGACTCAATTATTGTTGGCTCAAACCCAACTGGGGTCAATCGATCTTTCTTGACCAATAAAAATCCGTAGCACAACTTCCTTCAGAAGGGTTGTAAAGCCGTCAGTCCCACGACAATTGTGGAATGTAACATAACTCCGAAAATTATGTGGAAATACTTTTTTCGGCTAAATTGGTAGGCATTTTTCCTCTTGCTGATAGAAATTGTAATGTGCAGATATAGTCAGTCGGTTCAGAAAGGGCGCGTTAAGTATCTCTAGCAAAGGAAAAATGAAAATACAGAGTGTTCTGTTAACTAGGTGTGTATGTTATAAGAGTTCAACTCTCAACTAGCCTTATCAACTAATATTTCCCGTGTTATTCCGTATAGTCCAACTTTTCTGTAATCTGAAGTAGTTTCGGTCCCATCTACCTAAATTTATCGAGAATAGAATGTACTCTTAATAAGTACGTTCAACACCAAGTTGTATTAGCTTAGAGGTAGCGTGGAAGAAACTAACCCATATGAAAAAAAATTACTAAATCATACGAAAGAAAACACTATTTGTGCATTGGACCTAAATTAAAGACTTGTCAACCAGAAAACACGAGACTAACGCCCTTGTCGGCGCACCCACGGGTATGGGAATCGTAGCTCATTGATTCCACGGCTATAGTACTAACGTTCGAATATAGGGTCTTTTAGAAACTACAAACATTTTTCGGTTAGAATTGATAACATTTTGCTATTTTATAAGTATTGTTTTAAAGGAATTGATAAAATATATAAAAGATGTCAATTGAAAATAAAATGACTTGAGAGCGTTTAACTAGATCTAGTAACTTTTCTTGCTTTCAGATAAGTGTCTTCCTTTAAAAATTGGAACGTAGTTGAATTAAGAGTACCTGCAAATACGCCCCTCAAACACATGTGAGACTGACCATACAGCACGTAAAAACCAACCGAGTCTACATATACAAAACAACGTCGACCAACTAAATATCTAGTATGCTATTTGGTTAAGTAGGAGCTTAAAGGCTTATAAAAAAAATTAATACGTTCATCTGTAGCAAACTAAAACGTTAAAAGTTAGTTGATGTAATAGCTGACGGCTGATCAGGTAATGTGTGTTTGCGGTCACTGTTTGCGGTCGGTGTGAAAAACCTGCCCTTAAGCCCTAGGAAACAAGGTAGGCTACTCGCGTTACACACGTTGGAGGAAGCTTTATTTAGATGTAAATATGAACTGAAATAATTGTTTTTAGTTCAAACAAATACTAGCAGTTTTACCCGTTCCTCGCACGGCTGAGCAACACCAAAATTATATCAAATTAAGATGTTAAGCAACCAGCTGCACACTGTTATATAGTTATTCGTTATAGGCTACAAATCTGAGCTAGCTTTAGCAATCACAAGCCAATCATGGTAATTCATAAATTGAAACAAATTATATATATGAGATTCAGAACATTATCTTGTTCACAAACTGGGTGCACAAACAAATGCAGCCTATTAACAACGCAATATTTACATAAGCAATATCACAAAATAAGATAAATGAACTAATATACATTGTTACATAAATATTTTGGATAAAGAGTATCACAGTTCTCCAAATAGAATAAATAAATAATATAATTTATTACAGAAACATATTGAATAATAAGCACCGTGGTTTTCCAAAGAGAATGATGGTTCACTGAGCTATGAATCCAGAATTAGTCTATTTTAGTTGTTTTGTTGCTGCTAGTTAGGCGATAATTTATCCTTTGAATATTAGCGTTGCTATCCCAATGCTGATAGATCCTGTTTAAGGTATTCTTTAATCCTTTTATACGCTTATTTTTAGATTTTTCTATTCTGCCTATACAAAATTAAATTTTCTACTAGTTAGAGAAGTATGTTTTTTCTATTAGCCATTTACCACTCCCTATTTTTAAATTCTTTTATATTTACTGTGGAAAAGTTCGTTTGCATAATTGTCTAGTTTTAATTTTCTTCCATGCCAAAAAGAAGATTTTTATAATTATTTTTGAATTTTTTTTAAATAGTAAGTATTTAACACTTATTTTGTTATTGTCATAACCCCTTTATAATCCTGGCAAATTTTAATTTTCTGCCTTTCCTATTTCCTCCCTTCCTTCTCTATGTTTTATATTTGAAATCTTCAGTCCGGCGTGTTCTTGTACCCTTCTAACCAAATTTAATTTTCCGCCACACCTAAAGGTGGTTTTTATTCTTTGCTCCACCCCAAAATCTCACTTTTCTCTTCCTAACATACCAATTAGAGATTTACATTTTCAGGCCTTAATATTAATTTGGAGTGGTATTTTTACCTGTCTGCCAAATTTAAGTTTTCTACCACACTGGAAAGTAGGCTTTGGTGTTTAATATTTTTTTTTTTAATTTTTGAGCCCCCACATTCTTTTCTTTAATTAACTCTTCTAAAAGATGTTTTCTAATCATAGGCTCTACACACATGTAGTTAGTAATTCCCGTACATCACATCCATCACAGACTTCGCCTTAATATATGAGTGAGGGATCACCTTGAGCATGAGACGACTCCTCACTAGCTCATTGGTTAGAGCATTGTCGTACTAATCTAAAGGTCTCCCATTTGATTCCTGTGTCCAGGTGTCATTCATCAATTTAAAAATAAGAATTTACTATGACTTATGTTGAGGCGTGTTATTTATGAACATATTGTATATTATAAAACCGTCGACAGCTACACGTGGGTCACAGACCACTATTTGGGAACCCCTCTCCTAGAAGATGTGCGAATAGTCACGACGCTATGGCGTGCTCAACACACCTGATATGTATCACACAGAGACGGAAGAAAGGCTGTCAGTGAAATGATCGTGTGTCTTGTTAACATACCAGAATGTGATGCACTGTACGCTTTGCTAGGAGGTAATTGATCAAATTAGTCTGCGGCTTTTGTTGGCAGAGGTCATATATTCCTCTCTACCTATACGAGGAGAATACTTCTGGTGTGGCCGAGCAACAGCGACACAAGTCCACGGCTACCGGGGACAATCATCACTTTAGCTCAAACGAGTGAGTTCATCACCAATCGAAGATTTCAATATTTACTCGAATAGTTTGTTATTTATTATATAAAAAGAAATATTGCTTTTTTTTCATTAATTGAGGTATTTACGTTCACTTTCTGAACTAACTGATTATTTCAGCACAAGACTTATGAACTAATTTAAATCTAGAACATACACAACAACCAGCCCCCAGCCATTAATTTTTCACTGTGAAACGGAAACCCACACTCCACCAATGATACCATTTTTGATCATGTTAGGAATCGATCCCTGGGCCCTAATCTCAGTAGATATACATGTTACTGACAGAGCTAAAGTGCTATACTTCACACTATGTTTTTTTAGCACCGCATCTTACTACCTGTGTAGTTTAACCACACCTGTAATAATTACGTTAATAAGGTGGAATGGAGATGGTTGATTCTAGAGGAAGTGTACCAGAATTTGCGTTAAGGTAGAGTGGAAAACCATTTAGGAAAAATCATCCTAAGCACACTCGACCAAAATTCGAAACCCGATCTTATTGTCCTTGGTATTCTAGTCTAACACAAGAATGACATCTTAGAGAGTGCGCCCACCGAAATCGTTTACAAATATAAACTTATTTTGGAAAAAAATAGATATGGCTTCAGTACAAAAATATAGTTTATTTATCTTAACTTATCAACATGTGAAGAAAATTAAATTTTAAATTTCTACTGGATAAATATTTGATTTCATTTGAACAAAAAAAAAAGTTTTGATTCAAAAACTACTTAAATATTGTTTTAAACGCGTGCTTCCTACACTTCCCCCTTAACCAGAATTCCTTACATTGGAGATTTAGCCCCTAAAGGCCACTGGCTTGGCTTGGCTAGTAAGGTTCTAAATTTTTAAAAAATCGTTAGAAAAAATGTATAGTAAAGGATTTTCTAAGATCTAAGACCTTAATAGTTTTCTTATTTTAAAGGCTGAGATGATAATTTAAAGTCATTTTATTTAAATATATATATATATATATATAAACTAATGTGTCAAGCCTTTTTTTCTTAGTAAATTAATTTAAAATAAATATTCACCCAAATTTAATCCGAAAATGAAGACAATATAAAACGGTCCTTGTGTTGATCTTATTAGGAGTATTTTACTTGTGTTTTCTGAACTAACTGATCATCCTATCATCAAAATTTTAATCTTAGCTTAACACTAGTACAATTCCATACCAGTGGGCACATGATCAGAGACGTCAGGCTCACATAAACCCAGATTGCCTGAGATGGGACAGTCAAGATTTGAAATTAAGTGCTGCTCCTAATATATTTAAATTAACTTAACATTTATTGTTTTTGTGAAAAAATATACTGTGCTTACTAAAATAATCAGTTCATACTTTATAAATAGATCATTGTAAGAGACCTACCAAGATATTTGTATTGTTACATAAAAAAGGTTTCACACATTTATTGAATTATTAGTGCTGTGGCAAATAAACTCCAATCAAAACGGTCAAGTGGATGATAATATAACTAGAAAATAGCGTGACAATATTCACACAAAATTAATTCTTGAAATATGAATTTCAAGATTAATAAATCACAAAATTTTTACATTAAAATCATAAATTCAATATTTACTTTAACATTAAAATTATTAATATTTGAAGGCGTAGCCTTGACCAGATGCAATAGTAATAGTTTTCCAAATTTGATTTATCTACTTGGTTCTTCGATCCTATCTCCAGGCTAGGTACCTCTCTAATTTTAAGACTTCCATTCAATCTATGCCTCAAAGATTACATAATTAATTAGATTGACGTTAAATGTAGGGCCTACTAATAAAAGAAAGTTAAATCAAAATAATGAAAATATCTCAAGAATACACGACGCCCAGTCCCCCGGTCGGATATTGCTCACTGTGAAAGGAGAAACCCGAAATTAGCAAGATATAAATTGTTAGACTATATTGGGCTACGAACAGACGGACGTTACCACGACTCAAGCTAACGTGTCATACTAATATACTTTAGCAGACTATTTGTTTACGTTTAGTCAATTGGTTTTTTTTTTCATACATGTTTGACTTGTAAATGGTTGGTTCAGTTTGGTTATGTAGTTATCCGGCCTCATGAATCTCCCCTAGAAGTCCCACACCATAATCTCCTAGATATACTCTGACAGGTGGTAGGCCATAGCTTGGACTAACGTCTTGAAGCTCTCAGTCACTGCGGGATTAAAAACATTTTGAAAGGTGTTAAGGTGGATGCACACTAGGCTCATATCACACCACGGTGGATAGGAAAGTACTCCTGATTTAAATCACCATTTCCCTAACTTTAATAAAAAATAATTTATAAATTAGTCCATTTGATGTGATAAGGACAAGTATGCATCAACAACAACATAATAAAATACGTAGCCCTACTAATACGATAGATTCAACACGTGCACGTAGGCTGATACTACTGAATAAATAATACAAGAGGCAATCAAATAGCCATCTTACAAAGTGCAGAACGGCAATACACAAGATTCATATATATATAAAACCATTTTGTTTATAACTTTGAGTATTGTGTATTGCCGTTCTGCACTTTGTAAGATGGCTATTTGATTGCCTCTTGTATTATTTATTCAGTAGTATCAGCCTACGTGCACGTGTTGAATCTATCGTATTAGTAGGGCTACGTATTTTATTATGTTGTTGTTGATGCATACTTGTCCTTATCACATCAAATGGACTAATTTATAAATTATTTTTTATTAAAGTTAGGGAAATGGTGATTTAAATCAGGAGTACTTTCCTATCCACCGTGGTGTATATATATATATATATAGAGAGAGAGAGAGAGAGAGAGAGAGAGAGAGAGAGAAGATAACCAATTTTGGATGTGATTTTTTGCCGCAAAGAAAACTGGATCTGACACATCTCTAGGAGGAGCTGTCTTCTGCATGACGTCATAGAAGGAAAGGTCGTGAGAAAGAGGAGCTTAGGAAGAAAGAGGATTCAAATACTAGATAACTTTAAGGAAAGAATAAATTTCTGGTATCTGAAGGAGGAGGTATAGGACATGGCGCATTGGTGGTCTAAATTCACTGACAAAAGGAATTGAACTGTTTAAGACAGAACACCTAATTATATTTTTAAACATATATATTTATTTAGTGTTTTATATATAACATATATATCATATATATATGAAACTATTATTAGGTCTTCTGTAATATTTATATTAAAAGTTGGCGCTTCGTAAACGTCATTATTTTATTTTAACAATGTGGAAAATCAACCTGCTCACGCATACAGTAGGTCTATATTAAATATAATCTACTAAAGGTTAGTGCACACTACTGTATGCGAGAGCAGGTTGATTTGACAAGTTGTTAAAATAAAATCATGACGTTTACAAAGCGACAACTTTTAATATAAATATTACCTATAAATGGTCACGTACTCTAGGGGGTCGACCTCATCTGGCCTAATTTGTGAGTAACGGGGAGATTGGGGTTCGAGTCTCAACCGAATGTACTGGCGTTCGTTCCCCAAAAGATTTCCCCACTCTATTTCCACTAAAGGTCAGTGGAGACGGGAATAGAACCCAAGAACTTAGGCTTAGTGAGCAAATGCTTTGACCACAGAGCTATCTAGGGGTCATCTCGGTCATATATCAATAATATTTTAAGGCAATATCTGTTATGGACATGCGGAAATAATCAGCTACGTATGTGTGATCAATTTAGATTACGAGCTACGTAGCTGATGATTTCCGCACGTCCATCACAGATTATGCCTTAAAATATGAGTGAAGAATGACCGAGATGACTCCTAAATAGCATATTTGGTTTTAGAATCGGCGTACTAAGCCTAAGATCCTGGGTTTGATTCCTGTGTCCAGATCATTTTTTCAATTTGAAGAATATGATCTTTAAATGCGGCTACAGCCGTAATTAAGACATATTATAGCCTGGATATTTTTGAGCGATAAAAATCCTTGGCACAACTTCCTTCGGAGGGGAAGTAAATCCGTCAGTCCCAAGTTGATTGTGACATGTGAAAGAATCCTGGAAGGTATGTGACAATACCTTTCTTGACTAAATTGGTAGGACCTTTCGCTTTCGCTCATAGAAATTCACTGTGGAAGGCAGCGAGGAGCAACACACTTCCTGAATACGAGTTTCCCTATTACCAGATGGTGCAGGCTGCACTAGCCAGCTGTGGGGCTGAGTGCATCACTAGCTCCGGGTGGATATAAATCACATCAAACCAACCTCAGTTTGTTGACGTAAGAAGAAGTGTAAATATACCGATAGCACGGACAGGTGTTAAGATGCACCGCACAGGAAAATGATCTAGTTCTTCCTTTATATACTTTAGTGTGATTATGCCAGGAGTGACAAACTATTTTGTCTAAGAGAAATGTAAGAAAAATAATTATTCTTACTAACACATCAGTAGTTATCTGAGGAGCCACAGTTTGGAAATTACCAACCACAGTGCACCCGTTTGGGGGTCAACATTACCATCCCTGATCAGAGTAAATCATACCAGCATAAGGGTTTGGCCAGACTGACAAGCGTGCAAGCGAGCGACTGAGCGACTGAGAGGCCAAACGGGCGAGTGAGCGTGTGTTTATCAGATAGCTCTCAATTGTTGTTGACGAGGAGGTAAAGGTTCTAATCTTGGCTCAGTGGACTGAGGGTGGTTTTTAACAAGTGATTTATTGTTGTGGTCTTTCCATACTCTATCCACGCTAATGCTGATTTTTATTTTAAATGAATACTTTTATTATAATAATGAAGTATTTTAACATATCAGTTTTACATATATATATTTTTATATATATTTACATATATATATATAGGTATGGTTTATGATCTTACCAATTAAATTAGGCCATTAGTAGCAAGTGTGCTAAACCTATCTATAGTAATAAAAATGTCAAATTGAGAAGTTTTCCTTGCACTCAATGAACCAACATACAAAAGTATTGCCAAGCGCCTGTAAACTAGACTGTACCAGCTCGAGCGCGTGCTTGAAATATAGAACCAGTTCTATCTTTCACAAGAGCATGCGCTCTCTCGCTCAGTCTGGCCATACCCTAACTGTGAGTTAACCAGCGATATTGAGAATTGTATTTATTTTGATGCTGCCCTGGTATATAGCGAACACTAAGTTGTCAGTATTAAGGCGGGGATCTAAAGGACGGGAGAAAAGGTCAAAATTGTTGCACTGTCTATAGTGAACATTAATTTTATTAAAATAAATCAAATAATATTGCTTAATGGTGTACTGGAATTCAATGAAATTTTTTTTCTTGATTAAAAAATATATCATCTAATGTCACTTTGCTCATGACAGATATTCAACAACTGTTGATATTACAATGTTTTGAGACAATATTTTTAATTTACTTCAGCCAAAAAAAGTTTTGCCATAAAAACTGCAGAAACTTTAAGGGTGAGTTTGTTTGCGAGTGGGCTTGTTTCAAGGAATAAGTTTTATTAAAATATTTTTGGCTAAATTAAAACAATTAAAAATAGGAAAAATTTTGGGAAAAAGGAGTTTGTCTAGCTGCAAATAAATATTTTGAAAATCAAACAAAACCTTTTATATTTACAAACGTGATTAATATTTATCAAAGATTATTTAATATTGAGTGTACTCCATAATTTGATTATTCTTTTATTATATCGTCCTGTCTCTTCGTGAGGGATTATGTATTTACTTAATATTCAACTTTCTCTTATGTGAGTATAAGCTACATATCCATCAACAATTCCATAATTTAGTAAAAAATACACATGTCTCCGCCACGTCCTTAAAAGTGTAAGCTATCCTATTCTAAGCCTTTGCCTTAAATTAGTGTAGTGTAAAAGATCACTATATAAACCTTTTACTTAAAATAATGTAGCCTACCACATTGTCGATATTGTCTACAAGTGTAAACGCCTTATCTAAATTTGTTTTGTTAAGTTAGTGTACAACAGGGAGGTGTCATCTGTGTTCTTGAATTAGTGTAGCCACATACGCCTACCTAAATTGTTTCCTTAAATTAATGTATAAAAAACTGCCATCATCTGTGTCTTTAAATTACTATAGCAATACATTTTTAACAATCCTTGAGTTAATGTAAAGCACACTTTTAACAACTATATTCTTAAGATAGTGACAAATAATTTCAATTAGAGTCCTTAATGAGTGGTAATAAAAATCCCTAAAATGCTCTTAAATTTTTGTAAGTTGGGCAAGACAGAAAGCGGTTCCGCACTAAAATAAAAATATAGAAAGGTCATTGATAACATAAGTGATTCTGGTTATTTTATGATAATCAGTGAATCAAATATAAATGTTTAGTAAAATGATATGTTGGATTATTTGAACGACCCTTTAACTCGGT
The DNA here is from genome assembly GCA_902151445.1 of Timema monikensis. Classification (NCBI taxonomy): domain Eukaryota; kingdom Metazoa; phylum Arthropoda; class Insecta; order Phasmatodea; family Timematidae; genus Timema; species Timema monikensis. Next base: position 76,524 of record CABFVZ010002168.1, read on the forward strand.
TGGTAATATGTCTGCCTACTGAGCTAAGGGTCCCATTTTCGATTCCAAGCATGGCCCAAAAATTTATCATTGGGGAAATATGGCTTTCCCTTTAGACAGTAATAAATTAACGGCCGGGGGTAGGGTTTCGTGTCTGTTCTAGGTTAAAGTTAGTTTATAAGTCGTTTGTTGATATAATCAGTAGGTTGAGAAAGTGCGCTTTAAATACCTCGAGTATATTGAATTAAAATTATTATTCTTAGACTAAAATTTCCAAGCGTGAATGGAACCAAGATACCCCAAGGCGGGGTTCCTTAGCTGACAGGCACATTAGTCCACTGTTCCTCGCGGCTCTTACGTCCTTCTAGACTGATCCAGGCACCTGTTACCCACAATCCACCGCTTTCATTTCTCTTTGAATTATGGCCTGAATAAAGAAATGATGAGCGAGAGAGAAACAATTGTATAGGAGAGGTATAAGAAAAGAGAATATTGGTGGATTACTTATTGGCATGGTGTGCTACACAATCTGGATTCTGTGTACGAGGACTAATTTGTAGTCATAGGATATTATAAATTTGAAAGATACTTATAGAATGTATTATTATTATTATTAGCACCGCGTCTTACTACCCGTTCGGGTTATACGCACTTACGCTAATGTGTAATGGTAGGGTGATTGTGAGATGAAATGGAGGACCTACAGTTTAACGTGGAATCCGAACCACGGTGGAGGCCTGGCATTCCCCACATTCACAAGATGTCTTGTCAGAGGTGAAGGAAGGGTTTGGAAATCAGATAAATCTGTGCCGGGACCGAGGATTGAACCCCGGCCGCCAGCATAGAAGTCCGACACCTTACCCCTAGACCGCCAGGTCACCCACCTTATAGAATGAAAAACAGAGCTTTTTTGAAAATATTTATAACACTTTATTATTCAAGCAATCTGGTTTAAAATGTGTTTATTGTGATTAAAAAGATGTGTTTTTAACTAGGAAATCTTAATTAAAGTATTTAATATAAAATAGTTTTTGAAAATATTTTCCAAGCGATACGAAATTGAATTAAATGTATATATTTTTTGACAAAGAAACGAGAAAGTCTTAGCGGTGCTATGCACTATCTAATTCATGTTATGTTTCATAGTTCAATAATTTATAATTAATTGTTTCACTTTCAATCCACCCCGTTTTTTCTATAACTGTAGCTCCAAAAGTAGCCAGAGGTACCAAGTGTAGCTGAGGTAAGGATTAATTGGTTAGTAATAGCTATTAGGTCAAATATAATACATGAGAACGTCATCTAGACAGCATGTCCACCGATGTGGCTAGAGAATACATCTAAGTTTTAAGTATGTGGAGGATGGTTTACTGGAAATGAACCTCTCTTACTATGAAGAGAGATTGTAAAACTCACAGTGATAAATCACAGCAAACCCACCTTGGCTTGGTTTATAGAACACGGAACTTCCCATACACAGTTACCGCGGGCAAAGCGAGTCTAACGCCTTAAACCCCTCAGCCAACGCTGTGGGTTCCTAACCTTTGAAAGAACAAAGTAAGAAATAAAATAGTTGAAAGTTACAAAAGGTCATTTTTAAAACATTCACCCACCTCGGTGGAGTAGTTGGCTAACGCGCTTGATTCATGTTGAGCTAGACTGTCGAGAACGGGGATATCGAGGTTCGAATCTCTGTTGGATGAACTGGAAGTGCTTCTTCTTAAATGGTTTTCCACTCTCCCTCTATGGAAATGCGGGTTCACTGCCTCTAAATCAACCTTCCCAACGCCTAATCAACTAGCGTTATTAGTACTTAAGCGTATAACCCGAACGGTTAGTAAGACGCGGTGCTAAATAATGATTGAATTTAATATATTCTTACGTCACGCCATATTATCTGCAGTGGTCCATTTTATTTAGTACGGGGTGACCTGGTGGTCTAGGGGTAAGGTTTCAGACTTCTGTGCTGGCGGCCGGGGTTCAATCCTCGGTCCCGGCACAGATTTATCTGATTGCCAAACCCTTCCTTCACCTCTGACAAGATATTGTGAATGTAGGGAATGCCAGGCCTCCACCGTGGTTCGGATCCCACGTTAAACTGTAGGTCCTCCATTTCATCTCACAATCACCCTACCATTACATATTAGCGTAAGTGCGTATAACCTGAACGGGTAGTAAGACGCGGTGCTAATAATAATAATAATAATAATAATAATAATAATAATATTTAGTACGTTTAGCACTCAAATAAAATGTAACAATAATATACTATATATTATTGTATTTTTTAAATAATCTTTATACCGTGTTCTTACTGTATGTTGAAGCAGAAAATGGAAAATAGCTATATGTTGGAGTTGATTTAAAAGGCTTTGTACCCTATATTAATAGTCACACAAAGTTTGTATTTTAAGAGGTTTTATAAATTAACATTATTTAAGAATCTTCTCCTCAAATTTTTTACAAAATATGCTATATTTATTAGATTAAGTTTGGGTAAGCTAACTGTTTCGTCGCTATTTTCCAGGTATAAAATTTCTGCTTACAATTTAGGACATATTAAAATCACTGGAAACTACTTTTTATCCTGTAACACCGAATATATTTTTTATCGGAGACTCACTTCAATGCTCAAATGGTCTAAGGCGTCACTCGTAATGAACTGCCAATTGACGGAGATACCTGGATTCCAGTCCCAATTAATTCTAGTGGGAATGTTTTTATAATCATTTTCATTCAAATGATGCTACACTGCCTCTAAATTCAACCTTCCTCATTAATAACACATTCAAATAGCTTATACATATACTTAATTTCCAAACGTATAGCAATAATTGTTTTTAAGAAATCAGCTGAAAAATATTGGAGTATATAGCGTTTTCTCTCTATTCTATCAGCACAAGAATAAATTAACCTAATTTATAACAGCATGTGGGCACGTGGTTTAAATGTTATGCTCGTCTAGCCTGGTTTGACAGGTATAGGGGTCAAGGTTTGAGCTCCGACAGGATGTAATGAAGTGGTGTTTTTCAAAATAGTTTTCAACTCTCCCTCTATGCAACTTTAGGTACATATAATCTAAGTTCTACCTTCCCCATCCTTACCACATTAGTGTAAATATACTACTATCACGTTTGGGTATTGAAACTCAGCAAAAAGCATAGGCAATGCATTCTCTCTCTCTCTCTCTCTCTCTCTCTATATATATATATATATATATATATATATATATAATTTTAACAGCTGTGAAATTATATGTCTATCTATTTATTTATTTCACAACGGTCTAAAGTGAAAGTTGTGAAACTGGACGTATGAATGCATCTAGATATATTTAGTAACTATTATTTGTTAAAGATAAATATTAATAAATGAAAGTTAGTTGCTCAAAGTTGAGATCGCTAGATGTCAATATTAATGAAGGAAAACATAAATTTTAATGGAGTTTTCTGATGCTTTATTGATCAAAATAAACAAAGGGATAAATAAATTGATTGAAAATGTCATTACTAGTCAAATATGATTCATTAACCTAAATTACACAAAATACCAACAAAACCATATTGAATGTATATTATTGTAATAGAAGAGGAATATTAAAACTAAAATGCGCAACTTTATGACTGTGCTAGGTTAATAAATCTGGTTCTGGTAACATCAACCATCCAGCGTTGCAAAATTTTTCATAAAATTGAGGGATGATTGACCACGTGAGTAAAAAGAATGACAATGTTGTTTAGCAGGCGTGATCATTCGTTCCCTCAGAGATGATTTTCAGTGTATAGTCTATGTATCACAGGATAGGTATAAATAGATAGTATAAACATATTTGTTGAGGCCAAAGTGGATAGAATTATTCTTTGTTATTAGTGTTATTTTATACTTGTTTATAATATTTAGTAAAAGTGACAACAACATATAACATCACTTGACGTATGAATACGTAAGAGTAGATCTCCGAATACAGGATTTAGAGCTTTAGAGACCTCAACATTAAACTAATATATTTATTTTCACCATTTTGACCTCATTCCTTGTTCTGTATGAAATTAACTTTAAGAAGCTAAATGCTAGATATGTTATTTAAATATGGAAATATTGTAATCACAGTAAATTAGATTTTTAATTCCATTAGCAGTCACTATGTTCACTGCCAACAATGGGTGTTCTATATGTTTTTAAAACCACAGCCTGAAGCATTTGTTTGCCTTGCGTGCCATTAGTAAAAATTAATAAGTCATATTTTTTCATAAATAAATACAAATTAATATAGTAAGTTATTTATAAATAGTTACTAAGCTCTTACAATGATTGCATCTATAGGGACAAAATGGCGTACAGCCGGAATGGGTAGTAAAATGTGGTGTTAACAATATATATATATATATATACACACATATATATATACATATATACATATATATGTATATATATATGTGTGTATATATGTATATATACATATATATATACATATTTATATATATATGTATATATGTATATTAAGATATATATATGTATATGTATATATATACATATATATAAATATATACACCTTAATATACATATATATACCTTAATATGCATATATATATACATATATACCTTAATATACATATATATACATATATACCTTAATATATATATATATACATATATACCTTAATATACATATATACATATATATACATATATATACATATATACCTTAATATACATATATATATACATATATATAATAGTTTGCGGAACCCCCGTCACCCTCCTATAAAGCCAGGACTAAGATATGTTGTCAAGTTGTGATGTTCCTATGAAAGTTTGACTGCGACAATTTTCAACGAGCAGTCAAATAAGATACTTCATATAGAGAGTGAGTGTGTATGTGTGTGGATAATTAAATGGGATCCTTTTGACTTGGGACGCCACTCAGTGGTAGATGAGTGGTACGGAATACATCCGAGTGTACTGAGAGCTGTGCTTAGTGTGTTATTGAGGGAGTGAAGAATGTGAACAGTGGTGAGGGGGGAGGGATCATATTGGTTGAAAATTGAATAAGGACTAACATGAAGTAGCTGTGAAAGATAGAAGAAAAATAGACTGGCAAATGTACAAGCGGGAAGAAGATTTAAAAAAAAAAGATAGAAAAAGAAAGAGATAGAAAAGGACAGATGAAGCAAAATAAAAATTCAATGAACCCGGATATTCCTATAAAACGTATTAAATCAAAAAGAGTTGTTTTTATATGACACTGTATGGTTATTAATATTTTTACTTTTTATCGACCTGTTGAAAGAGAAATATTGTGATCGCCAAAAAAAATTTTATTATGAGATTTTAATAAATGTTGACGTTTTATTTGGAGTGTTCTGTCTATATTACTGGCAAATTGAGTTTTATCCATCTCCTAAGGTTGTTAAAACATTATACGCCTACCTCCCCCTCCCTTATCATTATTTTGAGTACCAATGGAGGGTAAGTTAATTGGAAGCTCAAAAAATAATTAAAGGAATCTTGTTTATCAGTCTTGAGAATCCCAATTAAAAAAACCTAAAAATTAAACAGGAAATAACTATTTTCAAAATGTTTTATAGAATATAGATATAGATTTAGGGTCAGCTGACTATAATTTAAAAAAGTTAAAATAGGATTGTGTTTTTAACAGTGTTGAAACCCCCAAAATCCAATTTCAACGCTATCGGACAAACTTGATTAGCATGGGTTAGCATGGGTTGGCATGGGGAAGTTTTTAGAAAACAGATTACCCCCCTTTACACAATTGTTGGGTTTATGAATTGTCTCATCATTCTAAAATTTCCAGGAAGCTCCAAGACAAATTTCAATCTTCTATCTTACCGTGAAGTATGAAAAAATCCTCTGGAAAGAAAAAAAGAGACATACACGGGATGGAATTTTGATATTATAGATTATAATATTTTAAACGCACCGTTCAATTTCAATTGGGAGGGCCTTATCTGACAGCTATAAATGTTACTAGATACACTTTTATGTATACATACGTCAAATCATGTTATATACAGCTGTCAATATGGAGATATATTATTAATTAATATAAGATATCAGGAATAAGTTAGTAAAAGGTCATCAATGAAGACTGAAAACCAATGTGTTTGTATTTTACTCGTATAAAAGGTCGTCCCTACTATATCTCTCTTTTGTATGGTTGTAGTAATTAAGTAGCAAGGTGACAAGCGTTCGATTCCTTGTGGGGCTCTTACAGATTATATCAATAGATCTAAGACCCGTATCGGTTACCACATGGTCCAAGGCGCGACACTCGCAGTAGACTAAACAGTCGATGACGGGAATATCAAGATTAGAATACCGGATGTACTGAAGGAGGTATTTCCAAAATGCTTTTATACTCTCCCTCCAAGCAAGTGTGGTTACCCTTCCTCTAAATATAACCTTCCTAATTAATTAAATATTGGCGTAAGTAGTACATAAGCGTATAAGCTAAACGGCTAGTAAGACGCGGTGTTAAAAATAGACTTAAGGCCAAATTTACAATTTTTTATGGTAATTTAAACATACTTGGGTTTTTTTTACCTTACGCTTAGAACAAGAATAAAGTAACTTTAAAACTCATCGAAGTTTCGTCAGACAATAGAGAAGATATGAGACCAAACATTTCTATATCAAATTGAAAACTTCATTGGGGAGAGTTTAAAATAGTTGAGGATTTCAATTTATTATTTACTGGCTATTTTATAAAAAGCAGAAGTTTCTGTAAATCGCTTATACACAACCATTCATTGGTATTAAATTGTGTCATAAATAGATGGGCATCACATGCAATATTGGTGAAACTTCCAGTGGTGATGCACGTGATCTAAATACCAGACTCATTTTGTCTGGTTTACAAGTTACGGGTAGGTCACAGTTCTAATACCAGTTCGAGTGTACTCAGGGTTGTTTATCTTCAATTGTTTTCCGATTTTCCTTCACGAACAAATTGATACATGTTGTAGAGGGTGACAATGAACTTGGGGTTGGTGACGCCAAGGGATGGTGCTACAAGACGTGGAAATTGGTACTTTATGAGGGTTGGGGATAGGCAGCACATCAATCTTCAGTACATGGAATGAGGTGTGAATTATGACTAGTAATAATCACTGAACTGCCCGACGACATAGGGAATTACTGATTATTTCAAACATGTGGCTGTTGGCCCTGACAAGGGCAGATATTGAGAGTGCAGAGGCTGAGGACGTGGAAGTGCTGCGTTGCCATCATAGGGTGTGTCAGGGAAGGGAGTGGTGGGGATGCCTGGGTTGGTTTTAAGTGACGTGCTGCATGTGTTGCCTACCCTCCAGGTGCATACAGCGCCAACTTTGACATCTCGGAGCACCGCCATTTGACGTCGGTGACTCCTAATTCATTACGTGGAAATAGTTGTATTGTCACCCCCTACAACCTGTACAATGTTGTCCGTGGAGTTCTGAATATACCTGTACATTTATACAACTCAAATGGTTAGTGAGACAAGATGAAGAGAAAAATAGGGGTGATAATCAGTGAGACTATTGTGTTTTATTAAAATTGTTGTTTTCACCAATATATTCAAGTTAATTAGCTTCTTTAATCTTCTAGTATATAACTCTGATAAAAATCTCATAGCTCGACTATAGTGTCTTATCTGTTTAACTCTGCAGGGAGGATTGATACCAACGCAGTCTGTTAATGTCAATTTATACTCTGGTACTAAATAGTTATTGAGAGTGACTGTAAAGGAGAGTAGCCGATATCCTCCACAACTCAAGTAAGGTATTATTAATTAGTCCTAGAGCAAAGGCCTAGCATACCTAGCTATAAAGCCTTTCATAATTTATATACAAAATTATGTTTCTTATTCAGTTGAATTTAACCTAAACTTTAAAGCGTTTGTTGATTTTGTTTTTATTTAATTTTGTAATTTTATGTGTGAAGCACCTGCTGTTCCAATGGACCTCCAAGTCACCGAGGAGGGTTAATATTATTATTATTAGCACCGCGTCTTACTACCCGTTCGGGTTATACGCACTTACGCTAATGTGTAATGGTAGGGTGATTGTGAGATGAAATGGAGGACCTACAGTTTAACGTGGAATCCGAACCACGGTGGAGGCCTGGCATTCCTCACATTCACAAGATGTCTTGTCAGAGGTGAAGGAAGGGTTTGGTAATCAGATAAATCTTTGCCGGGATGGAGGGTTAATACTTGACCCCCTCCTCCTATCATCGGAGTAAAAGGGAATGAACTGGGATATTTCTATCGTACTACTTATCTCGATGTGTTAAAGGACGTCACTCTTTACAGTGGTCTCCCGATCTTCTGGTATCGGGGGTCGAGGTATGGGGAAGAGCAAGGTCATAGGATCTTGGTCTGGGACTCGAGGCCTATTATGGGTTCGTCTCTTTTAATCTAGGGGATCTAGAATTAGTTCATCAGCGTATCACACACAATCTGACATAGAGTAAGCTGATATGAGACTTTGAGGAGGTCCTCCGGGATATTACCAACAAGGCTAATAACGCCAGCCGCACCTACCACCGCCTTTTGTTCGGATATACAGCTAGCTAGCTGTAACCTCTCTTCAGTGTCGGCTGACGGACAATAAGTGCTAGGATAGGAGAACAGGGTCTTGATCAATCAGTAACCACACATAGTTAAACACCTTATCTTGTATGGACATTGATCTTAAGTGACATAATACAATATGATGCGATGTCGTAGCTCTGCGTGACAGGAAACCTCCAAGTGGACTGGCGAGAGATATCTCTCAAATCCTCAAAAACAACCCGAATGAACTTTGAAAACTAAACTCCGCACAGCACCCATGGTACAAAGTGTACTCTGGTGCAACAGAAAAAATTTGGGTGGTCATGTCAGACACAGGAAATATCAACTGAAACCTAAAATTAAAAGATAGTTTCTGTGAACCGTGGGATGCGTTGGAAATTTAGGTCCAAGTTTAGAAATTAACAGGGTCGTTTACTCATCTAAAATATGCATCTATTAAGGGAGGGGGTCTCTTTCCTTGTCACACATAGAGGAATAATTGGACACCCATTTTGTAAGCCACATGAATATAAGTTAAATATATAAGGTGAGGCGTTAAGGAGAGAAGATCACCCCTGTGAATGTACCTGCACCACGCCTTGTTAATATTTCAAGATATTTGCGTTTTTACACAAACGGAACTGGGATGAGGAAGATGAAACTCAGAAGAAAGTTACGGTACTCGTAGTTACGCAGAGAGAAAAATAGTGAGGCAGCATTTGTCAAAAAAATACCTGATGGAGGTTCGAACCTTGTTATACCCATCACAGGCAAACCAGCCAAGATGAGAGTGTCAGCTTTGTTTGTATGATCATTGATGTGGGTTGTAGATCAAAAGTATGGAGGAAGAAATAAATCTATGATTATTATTCATGTTTACAGACTCGTTAACACAAGTATTGCTACTAGCGTAAATAAAACCACATATCATGACGTACAAATAATAAGAGTTGATATATGGGAATCCCGAAGCAATGAGAGGACATGTGGTCATGAGATTAACTGCGAGAAAAGAAACGAGTGAGTATTGTAACACAAAGTGAGATTTTTTATGGTGGGATGGATAAAAACGAGAGTTAAGGTAAATAGTTTTGTAATTTATATGCCAAATATGTTTTAAGCCAAATAAACATTTAATTTAATTCTCTTACATACTCTGTGGTATTAGGTACTCGAATGTTCATTGCTTCACTTATAAAAGTACGATACCATCCATAATTTTGAGCTAGTTATAGCCAATTCTATTTAGTATATCCAACTATTTATTTAATTCAATAGCTATGGTGGATTAAATACTTCTTGACTATCTTTCATAAGTATAGTGGCACTAGACCATACATTTTTTAATTAAGATAAAATTTCTGGGTCAAGTACTGCTATGACCATTACAGATAAACAAAACTGGGGGTAATATTGTCGGTATAAAATTAACTTAGGTTTTCCTCTGAAACATATATGATATATTTTGCCCAGAAAAGCTTTTTATCATAAAAGCCCCAAATATTTGGACATTAGGTCACGTAATCTTTTTCTCACCTTAATTATAAAAAAAAAACATTTTCTTCCTTTAGTGTACATTTGATTTTGATGACTATCTCCTGGGCCCCTTTCACTGCTCAACGTCAAACCAATAAAATTGATTAATTTTATGGTCAATAATTTGTATCAACACAGTGGTTATTAACACATAAATAGATCGATTAAAACATGAACACTTGTGTTGGTTTCTTGCTCACTCTCAAGTTGACTTGTATGCCTTTTATTGTATTGATTATCTAGAATTTTAAATGAGACTGCATGTTACAAGAAACTCTCCAGCTCTTCAGCATAACAATATACCAATATAAAACCTATCACTGCCATCAGAATTACCTAATGGTGCATCGTTACTTCACAGGCTAATATAGCAATTTATCTATATTTTCAAAGTTTGCTTAACGTTAATAGTACAAGTTCCACTATAACCTCCAACAAACAGCGAAATCTCACCTTTAACAAAATGTTCAACCAGAGCTTTTATTGCCAAGATCTGAAAGCAAGGAGTACATCCCATACCAGTTAATTGGTATTTACGACTCTGATGTTATTGACATGGTCCAATTAATGGCAGGCAATTCGTTAGGTTGTATATTGTTCCCATTAAGGATAGAGGATATAGCCAGCGACAAATGATTGCAAGTCACATGTAAGCCATTCCTTCTTGTCACATAAAAATGACACTGACCTTTTAGGCTCTCAGACAATGGACGGGCGTTGAAAATGGTCTTGTTCAAACGATGGCTTATCCGACTTGTTGGGATGAGGATTCTATTCATGCGTATCAAACATTCACAGCCAGACCTCTCATTTTTAATTATGTGAATGGTAAGCAGTGAACAAAGTCAAGTTTTACATGAAGGAATTATGTGTTGACACGTGGGCAACCGCTTATGGGCAAATTTTTTGTGTAGACCTATACCAGGATTACTGTCTTACTTTGCTTGTAGAATAATATATTATTAATTTTAAATTAAACATATTAGTACCGGTGATTTCACAGCAATTTTGATCCAATTCGATGGCACCCTTTTTTTGTCAATAACAAATCTACAAATATGGAAAGAGCACGTTATTTTCACACGTAATTTACTTTTAATGTATTCAACAAGGAAACAACAACAACAAAAATCTCATAGTACAAAAATTAACTTGTGAGATTAAAGTGTTCGAATTATGACTTCATCTTAAAAGGCTTACGCCCATTTTTACTTGTATTTGAGACGTGAACTGAATGTATTTAAATTATTTGTTAAATCTGTGAAAGATATAATCCATTAAGACTTCAACAGGCCGTTTGGCTGAAGTATTCAATGGTAAATCAGAAAACGCTAACCGATAAAGACTGGTGTTAATCTTTTCCTTGTTCGTGTCAAACTTCATACGGAGATAACACTACAAAACTTTTTTTTAAAGAACAACCAAAAAACCCAATGACTATTTCTTGTACATGAGATGAGCATTTTTACGACCGTCGTACGTTCTTTCAAAAACGGATTCGACTTAATAAGAGCCGAACCGTGTGTGTTGATAGTCAAGACTTGTCATTTGAATGTGTAGGGCGTGGTTCGGATGTCCTAAGTCACCATGTTATCTTGGTGAGAGAGAGAAAGAGAGCAAGGTTGGTGTCGATAATATATTGAGCCATGGCTTACCAAATTAGATCGCCACAACTCCACGTTGCCATAACCACGTGTCTCACATATGTATTTTAGTGACATGAATCACTGTAAGGATTAAGTGATTGAGTCAAATTATCTTGATTATAAGATGGGATTGGGGAGGTGGAGAACAGACCCATATTCTCTTTTGATTATATTAAAAAGTATTTCACTATTTACTAAATGAATGGCACGAATAATATGATAGCGGAGTTTATTTTAGTTAAAAGAGCATAACTCCATTCACTGTTCGTTTGACGGTATTAATGTCCATCTGGGGTGAATATTCGGGGAAAGGAGGGTCTCTGAGTATGTGTTAGTGTCCCGATAATTATACCAGTACATACATATTTGTTGTTATTACATATGGCTTTAAATTGTAATTCAATCCATTACATGTTTGGCATCTCATTAAAACTAAACATTAAGTTGTACAGTATATACAGAATTTATGATACAGAAAATACAAAACAAAATATTACAATTATTATATCAAAGTTAGATATTTTATAATAATACAATACAATTTCTGGCATCCCAATACAATTTTACAAATATTACCTTACCTCTTTGAGTCTGCATCAAAACCATCACAAACAAGAAGGTGGTCCGAATTCATAACACTGGCTCTGGAGAATGCTGCTTCCTCCTCGGTTTGTCATTCATAACACTGACTGTGGAGAATGCTGCTTCTTTCCTCGGTTTGTCATTCATAACAATTTCCTCGGTTTGTCATTTATAACACTGACTCTGGAGAATACTGCTTCTTTCCTCGGTTTGTCATTCATAACACTGACTGTGGAGAATACTGCTTCTTTCCTCGGTTTGTCATTCATAACACTGGCTCTGGAGAATGCTGCTTCTTTCCTCGGTTTGTCATTCATAACACTGACTCTGGAGAATACTGCTTCTTCCTCGGTTTGTCATTTAATGACTTCCAGCTATCTTGTGTGTTTTCCCATATTTTTCACTTTGATTTATTTACTAAGTCTATATTATGAGTTTCCATTATTTTATTTTGTGACATAAGTATTTATAAAAATATACATTTGACAATGATGGTGAGTGTGGATTTTACTCTCGTGGCTTGAAGTTTAATATATTTGGGGACTTCACCGAAGTCCATATTCTAACAATGAGGTTTCACAGTCTCTTTCCGGAAGAACGCTTATTTTGTCTTAATTAAATATAACCCTCCTCATTCTGTTCTATTAGCTTAGATAAGTCTTTGATGACCATAAATGGCTAAACTGGATTTAATAATAATATTTGTACATTGCTCTTTAAACTACGAATTAAATATGGATAGATGAAGTCTAGACAGATAGGTAAAGAGATAGATAGAGCGATATAATATTCTCTAAGCTATGAGTAATAGATGGATAGATGTTTTATATATATATATATATATATATATATATATATATATATATATATATATATATATATATATATAGAGAGAGAGAGAGAGAGAGAGAGAGAGAGAGAGAGCGATATAGTGTTCTTTAAACTATGTAATGTGTAATCCTACATATATATGTATCTTTATATATGTATGCATGTGTATATATGAGCATATATGTATATACATGTATATATACATTTATATATGTATACATGCATTTACCCATGAATATATAATCCTTATTCAGATTTGTACATATATAATTATGCATACATGAATATTTATATGTATATACATGTACAGTTATATAAAATTTGTTATACCTACATAATTTTTATGTATTAATTTATTTATTTTCTTATGCATGTATTCATTAATGATCCTGAAATATTACATATTATATATTGTTCTATAGTTGAATTTTTTTAATTTAGCACCACGTCTTACTACCCGTTTGGGCTATATGCTTACTAATGTATTAGGAATGGGGAAGGTTGGATTTAGAGAAGTGAACTTGCATTTGCGTGGAGGGAGAGAATAAAACCATTTAAGAAAAACCACCCCAGTTCACCCGACCGATATTCGAACATCGATCCCCCCGTCCTTGGTGATCTAGCTCAACACGACTAGCGCGTTAGCTAACTACACCACTGAGGCAGGTGCTGCTATAGTTGAAGCAATAAGACTTACACTTCACATTTCGGCATCAGGATATCCCATACACAAACTAGAAATATCAGATTCCTCTGAAATCATAACAGATCAATAGGCGAATATCACACCACTAAGCTAGTAAGAGGGCCTTGGGGCTCAATTTAAATTGAGGGTATCTTTGAGGCGGAATCACGAAACCAATTTTTTTTAAATCAAGAAATTTTAGTACACGTACCTATATATATACTGCAAAACTTAATAATCAATCATGTAAAGTACATAAAACAAAATCAATTTTTGGGAGAAACATATGCTACTTGAATACAAAATGTATAGTGTTATAATACTTGCCCAGATCATCATACAATTTTATTAATTACGTAATATTTGTGCTTATGTTTGGGTGAATAGATTATTAAGAATTGCACCATCGGTCACTCAGAGGATGGAAAAATATTTCTGAAAAAATACAGCTTGGTTTTTTAAGCCTATGAAGAAATGTTATCGCTTGGAATAACTCTTTATATACAGTCAATTTATTTTTTAAGTATTGAAAGTAAAACTACCCTTCATACAGTTTAAATTGGTTGTAGGAAACAAATCTAGGTTTATTAAAAATTCTTTTATAAAGGTTTAATGAAACAAAATGAAATGAATTAATTTTTGAAATCATGGACATTTCAAAATTATATCAGATAATTTTCTTTTAAACTGATGTTCTCACATATTTGTGATAAAAATAAATGCTCAACACTTTTATATAAATATACATTTATGTAAATGGTCTCTTATGAATTAGATAAAAGTATTAATTTTAGATATTTGGTCAATTTGGTCAACATTTTCTTATATAATAAAATGCGTACGCAGTAAAAGTCCCATAATCCGCCACGCTCAGGCCTTCAGAAATGCTGGACTACCAAATATTCCGGATTATCGGACAATATCTGTGTAGTGCGATAAAAATAAGGAAAATAACTTTGAAAATGATCATGGTTAATATGTCATGTAATAATTAAATTTTACTAAGAGAAGAAACCATTTTAAAGAACTATACACATAATAATTGTGAACACGCTATTTAGTGCAGAACGAACACAATCTCACACAAGATATATCTTTCATAATAAACGGGAGTTAAGTGTTTTTGTTATTATAAAATTGACTTTTTCTATTAACTATGTGTTATTCTAAAACCACATTAAAACCACCATATGAGCGTATAGCCTGAATGGAGAGTAAAATATTGTGCTAAAATTAAATGAATAAACCATATGATATAAGAATACAACAATAAGAATATCCAGCACTAAGCCTACATTTTAATATTGAAGTATAAGATGACGCTTTATATGTGTTTTTAAAGCTTAAAAATGTCAGAACTAAACTAAAGTTTTATAATGTTATACTATGTTAATAAAATGTCATAAAACAAAAATAATTAGCTCTAAGTTCATGCAAAATCCAACTCCCATATAATATTTTGATCACCTTTTCCTGCTCCAAATTTGATAATAATACATATACCTAAATACACTCCCAGTGCAATGGTCTGTGAATGAACCTTGACCTCCTAGATCACAGTCAGGAGTACAAATCATAATCCATAAACTAATAAACCCTAACTGCGATAGTATTATTATTATTATTATTATTACTACTATCATTATTATCATCTTACGCTAATGTGTAATGGTAGGGTGATTGTGAGATGAAATAAAGGACCTACAGTTTAACGTGGGATCCGAACCACGGTGGAGGCCTGTCATTCCCCACATTCACCAGTTGTGATTAATACACGTCTTGTCAGAGGTGAAGGAAGGGTTTGGCAATAGGATAAATCTGTGCCTGGAACGAGAATTGAACCCTGGACCTCAGCACAAAAGTCCAACACCTTACCCCTATACCACCAAGTAAAATGATAGTAGTATTAATAAGTTTATTGATGAATGTTATCGGGAGTAAATATTTTCTGCAACTGTCACATTTGATATATATTTTTATTAATGATAATTTTAAAAAGATTATGATCCAATTCGATGGCCACGTGGTATACGGCGCTATTCTCGCAGTAGACTAGACTGCCGGTGACAAAGAGATCGAGATTCGAGTCTCGGTTGAGTGTACTGAGGATGGTTTTTCCAAAATGGTTTTCCACTCTCACTCCACCACCACACGGGTACACTTCCTAGTCCCTAAAACCATCATAGTAATTAGTATATAAACGTATAACTTTAACGGGTAGTTATCTCAGTGCTAAAATGTTTTGTTTGGTGAAAGTGAACTTCAAAAGATATATATGTTTGTATTTTTGGAAACTAAATATTGTTTTCGACCACATTAACCAGTAGGCCACGAGGGGGAGGAGGAAGGATTTCAGCAAGCCCTGTCTTTTTAATCCGTGCAAGTAAAGCTGCGTTATCCAAGCCGCGACAGTTACTGTTGTCGCGTTTGGAGTGACACGGCTACGGCCGCAACAAACAGCGGCGAAACCTAAGACGCGACTATAGCCGCAGTCGCTAATCGATTTCGAGAGTGATGAGAGTTCAGGTGATCCGATTGACAGAAACTTTTAGGATATTTTGAAGAAAGAAGGAGGTGGTGACGAAGTAGTTTTAATTTGGTTGTACAGCAGAGGAAGAGACAGAAGTTGAAAACATATATATATATAAATAGATATAGATATATATATATATATATATATATATCTATTTAGATATATCTATTTATATATATATATATTGTTTTGTACTTCGAATGTTTAAACTCGTATACAGGAAGACATACTAGCTCACATATTACCACATCTACAGAGTGGGTCCTTAGCACCTCCTGTTTACGTTGCTTAAACATGATTTAACAAGATTAACCTATAAAATTAAATAAAAATATGAAATGTCGCTACAGATATAGCACTGTTTCTACGGCTCTAGCCGCAATCACGGCTCACTCCTACAGTGTTACAACCCGTGCCAGCATCACCTTGTGTCGCAGACCCTGTACGAGACTGTGCTTCAGCCGCAGTCGCAGGTAACTGTTTCATCCTGGACAACAATCCTCTAGTGTGTCGGGTGAAGAATGAGGGGCGGGGTGGGAGGGTGGATTTAAGGTACTCGTGTTAAGTGCCGCAGCGTGACATTCCGGTTCGGGGCATAAAGTGTCCCCATCCCCTCACCCCCTTGATCAGCCCACAGTCTTAACAGAGATGTCAGCCCGGATATAGACGGCCGTACCCCTCAGATGAACATGTAAGCAAGAAGACTTGTCGTGGGTGGGGTCAGAGGAGCCTGGCACCGACTGAAATATAGCCCTTGTATTATATAACTTGTCTTTCTTGCTATCCTTACTTCCTTTCCTCTTTCTCGTAACAAGCACGCTCATTTCTTTATCTATTTTATTTTTCTTTAGTACTGTTTGGTGTGGTCCAGCCTCAACGACTTTCAAAGGAGAAGGAAGGAAGAGTGAAGATTGAGGGAAAGGGGGAGGGGGGTTTATTCAATAATCAAACAATTCAGGTCCTTCTAAAACCACACCAATATAACAGATACCATAAACCTCACGAGGTTTTTGTTTGGTGTTTAGTTCACAATGGTTATTTAGCCGCATTAACTACAAGATAATAATGAAGAAGATGATGTGGGGGAATACTCCAAAGCTATCGTGGATTGCGTTTGGGAAAGCCAAAGTTATAAATCACATGTGGAAATCTATCCCTAGTGCACTCAGCCAAGATTAGAACCTGGACTTGTCAGTCACCGAGAATCTAGTAGATCACGAGCTTGAAGTCTAATGTAAGACCTCTTTTATGGATACTGCGTTAAGTTAAATTAGTCATATTCTTATATAAACTGAGGTTTTGAAATGACAACTTAAATAACTTTATATAGATTATTATAAAATGATACAACTATTTATAACTGTACTAATGAAAACTTAAATTAAGTTTCTGGGTATCATCATAAGAAGGAGACCATAAACATCTTATACTGTTCAAATATATCGCTAGGACCAAATAGTGAATTACAGACTATATTATAATGATCTTCACTGGATTCATTTCAAACCTCGCAATGGAAAATTTTGTTTGAAACCTAACAACGCTATATTTTAACGTCTTTCTTGAAACGTAAGTATATCGCCCGTTGATTCACAGTGTTCAATGCCTTAATTCATTAGGTAGCATGGTTGATTACTGAGCTAACGCTCCTAGATTCGATTCCCGTCATGGCCGAAGAATATTTCATTGTCTAAATGTGATGTTCCCCATTCACAGTGATTTAATAAAGACCAGTGGTTGGGTGGCATGTCTGTTATAAGTTTAAGGTAGTTAGAAAGAGGTTGTAGGAATTAGCTTCTAAAGGAAGATGATAATAATAATAATAATAATAATAAATCTCCATATTAGGATTATGGTGGGAATGACTGTATTTGATAGTTACAAAATAGACTATACTTAATTTAATATATTCATAAGTTAAGTCATATGATCTTCAGCTGCAACTTATGGTTGCTTGTACTAATAAATAAATACATACCTAATAGTTGGTATGACAAAATCTCACGATTTTTCTCATATTGTGTATTATATCTTAGAAGGAAGCCTTGAAGAATAGTTTTTAGTAAACTACTCGAGTAAGTTTTCCTTATAAAAACTAACAAATCATCTTGTTAACATCAGTAAATACTCTTTATATAGTATATAAATTTTAAACGAATTGATCAAATATTTTTAACAAATTTCAAATTTTCAAAAATAAGTTATCTGTAAACAACCATAAAATTATTTGCAATTTGTAAAAAAAAATCTGATTTATCATGAGAATCATTCCTATATACCCATTTTTGACTCAATGTTAAAAAATGGCAGTTTAAAAGCTTCAAATTATTTATAATTTTATTTTTCATAAGTAAAACACCCATAAAATAATTGATTTTATAAAAAATAACATATAATTTTATTATTTGTTTTATAAAATAGTCACTCAATATCCATTTTTAAAAACATCATTTGATTTATTTTAAAAAAAGAAAAGAAAAAACATTTAACTTAAATCATTCTTAAATTTAAAGGGATTTTTTTTAGAAAAAATAATTATACAGTAAGCATATAATATGAAGTAGAGACATATAAATCAAGTTTGAAAAAAATCCATAAAATCAATTTGGATCTATTGCCAGGGACAGACAGATAGATATAGAGACAGACAAATAGACAGACAGATAGATATAGAGACAGACAAATAGACAGACAGATAGATAGACAGATAGACATAGAGATAGACAGATAGACATGGAGATAGACAGATAGACATGGAGATAGACAGATAGACATGGAGATAGACAGATAGACATGGAGATAGACATGGAGATAGACATGGAGATAGACAGATAGACATGGAGATAGACAGACAGACAGATAGATAGACAGATAGACATGGAGATAGACAGACAAACATGGAGATAGACAGACAGACATGGAGATAGACAGAAATGTAAAATAATTTTTTTTTTGTAACAGTCAAGAATTGGACCCAGGAACCCTAGGCTCGTAGCCAGATGCACTGACCTCTACAGCATGGGGCCAGTTAACATACTATATACATTGCATATAATTATCCACACCATTGGTCAAGCAGTCTAATACGTTGGTCAAACATTGCACATGATCATTATTGAGGGGTAGATCAGGGTTTGAATAGCAGCTGGAGATACTGGAGTTGTTTTGCTTTTTAATGTGAATATCGCTCGTGTATCTCATCATCTCCCAAAGATAACGAAGATAAATTTCCTTTTAGCTACCTTCCTCATCCCTAACATTAAAGAGTAGGTCGCTGATAACCCTCATGTTGAAGCATACAACAAAAAGAACAGCATGGAATATATATGTTACATTAGAATGCATTAATTGTGTTGTGAGATGGCAACATTAAATTTATTAGCACTTTTTTTAATTCGAGTTAATAATGTATATATATTTTTCTGTACAGGGGTAACATCAAGCCCATTTGTACACATGTATCACTCGAAGAGGGAGTGGAAGGAGAAGACGTGTGTAGGGGGTGAAGTGGAGGAAGCCTAATCCTAATTAGAAATTAAATACTTCATTAAACAGAGCTAAGATTCAACCTCTCCGTAAGTTAGGATTAGATAAAAAAAAAAACTGACCTCTTTGTCAGCGTGCCCACCGGTGCAGGGCATGCTATGATAAATCTCAATGTCCGATTGTCAAGTCCAGGTGTTAATTTTCATTGTCAAGATAGTGGAGAATGGAGGAAGTTTCAAAACGATGAGCTACATATCATGTTTTCATCACCTGGCATTGTTAAGATAATTTAATTTTCAGTTTACGATGGGCAGAATATGGAAAAAACTAGAACATCGTAGCTTTGATGGCTGTTTGGTGTAAATCATCAATCTTTCAACAAACTAAACTGCCAATGACTGGGAGATCGGGGTTCGAATCCGGATCGGGTGTACTGAGAGTTTTTTCCTAATTTTTTTCTACTCTCCATTCTCGCAAATTTTGGTACATTGCCTCTAAATTCAAACTTCCTCACTCCAAGCTCATTAGCGTTGTCGGTATGCACGTGTATAATCTGAGCGGGTAGTAAGACATAGTTATAAAAACAACAACATGGGTTTATGGAGGCCCCTACACTGTATGGCGTCCATATATATGTAAATCTGGATCTTCCTAAAAAACGAAATTTAAATCTAATTTCGTAGCATCATGGCTGAATTTTTTCCACTAGTAGTTTACCAACTTCTCTCCAGTCGAATGCTAAGGCATTTAATTTACTGTCACTATTCTCATACTAAATCTGTATTAGATAATAGGAAGCACATAATTCAAAAAGGATTTTATGCAATCACTTCTGTTGTAGCCGGTAAGAGTTAGACCTAAGACCCTTGGAGCAGGAATCAGGAAAAACCATCATACGGCTAATCTTCTAGATAACATAGTATTAACAATAGTCTTGTAATACCTCATCTGAGGCCAAGAGGTGTTTGAGTTTCACTATTATCAATACGAATCAAGTTCAATTAGACACACGCCACTGGACTAGCACACAAAAGAGATGGTTCTATCTCGTCTCGTTTGCTGGGGACGGGAATTCGGAAATTCATATTTTTATCATGTATATAACTGTCTCTGGTCTTTCTTAAGGCGACCACCTAGGTCAGAGAGAAGGTGTCAATCACTTTCAGGCCACACGGCTTAAAATACAATGGTCTGTGTCGTTCCCTTGTACTACTTGTGTATTATATATAAGATTATACTCCCTTTCACCTTTCACCTTTCACCTACAACCACTCTTTGCATATCAATAAGAAAGCTAGTAAAGAAAACTACGAAACTTCTTACCTCGAGTTAAATAGGAAAGTTCGCTGCTAGTTCTCAGATATCTTAAAATGTTCTGTTATGGGTCTATAAAAATAATTACTTTATTTGTTAGAGTAATACTAAATCTAAAGACCATTTTCAACAACACTAGTCTCATAGCTCCACAAATATGATTAATAACTTTAAAAAAATGAGATAACGTTCTATTTTCACACATTTATTTCTATTAATAAAACTCAAACTATAGGGTTGTTCATTAAAATAAGCTTTGTTGGAATCCTTAAACTTGACTAAAGTGTAAGTCATATTTGGAAGTAACGAATCGTAGAATCAAATCTTGTGTTAGAGTTGTGCGTCTGCGTGAGAGTTTTTCAATCACCGAGACAGCCCCTTAGGTGAGTAAAATTCGGAAGGGAGGCTGGTGAATATAGTGAGGCAATACGTGAACAAACCAGCTCGAGTCGGTGAATCAAAGTTAAGTTGTGTGCACGTATAACTCCGTTAGGTCTTGATTTGTCTCTTCAAATCTACCTCTAGTATACACGAGTATTTATAAAGCTTCTCCCTATCCAAACACACAAACGCTGGTAAACTTTTTCTAAATTATACTCAACCGCACTCCGTGTGGGGGCCTACAACGTAGCGATTGCGCTTTAACAAGCCGACACAGTGAGCTGGTCGTAGAGTTACATGAAATAAAGAAAGTCACCAGGGACCTTTATTGATCTGTTCTCAGTTAGCCAAACAAACCCTCGTCACTGCAGAATTATTAAATAAAGATGTAACAGGAATACTAGTATAAGTTAGATAGGGTCCTGACAAGAACAAAGCAAGGATGGCAACAAATATGGCCCAATGGCTAGTTTATTAGAGACGTATATAAACATGGAATATTTGATATAAAATAAGATGTTTCAAATATAATGATAACATTAATTATCCGCGATAGCTAATAACTAATGATCCTCATATTCGTAGAAATATAACAGGATAAAATAAACTGCAATAAAGAGTAAATTTCCAACTATTCCCTCGCAGTTGAAATTAATATATAGTCAATCACATATTCAAGATATTCCTTACAACACCTTGCCCGCTAATTTCACATACAACTTGTTTGTCAGGCAGCTCTGATAGTTTAGTGGTCTAACTATTCACCTAAGGCTCCGCTACAATATTGTTGATACCTTGCTACCGAGTAAGTTTAAGTTATAAGTCATAAGAGATAGAAACCATCTAACAATTAAGACTGTCAGTCATGAATATACGTAAGTTTCAATAAACAAATAAACTAACACCTAATTTACCCCAAAAGAATGGTAACATAATAACAATAGGTTAAAACCATCTGACAACTAACACCAATAGTAATAAATATATGTAAGTTCCAAAAATAAACTAACACCTAATTTATCCCATAAGTTTGGTAACATAATAACAATAGATTTAAACCATCCGACTACTAACACAAATATTATTATTATTAGCACCGCGTCTTACTACCCGTTCGGGTTATACGCACACTAACAGCTGTAAATATATGTAAGTTCCAAAAATAAACTAACACCTAATTGATCCGAAATGATTGGTTACATCTTAACCATAATTTGAACCCTAACCTGAATCGTAGCCGAACATAGTCTAAGTTCAATTCCCATCTTTTACAATAACATTACATTTTAATCAGTCCTAGAGACCTACATGGCATCAAAGAGTGCCTTTCATTGTTGGACACTCACTTATATTCGGTTTGGATTAGTGGGGGGAAGGAGGGATGGAAAAGATGAGATAATGAGGCAGTCACAAATATCCAATCACTTCACCGGCGTCTTCTGCGACGCCTGCGCACAACGCTGTAGAGACACAGAACCATGGGGGTGGGGGCGACGTTGGGCATACGAGGAACTAGAGATACACTTAAATTCACCATAACGCGCATGCGCGCTTTACACCGATTGCTTTAGTCAGGTGAAACAATTGAATCAAACGCTGACCTTCCAGACAGAGTTTTTGTATTGAACCCGAACAAGGTCGTTCCGTGGCGCGATTTCTGTCAACATACGAGACCAGCTTGTCTGTCGAATAGGGTGAGTAAAAAAGATGTTCTTGGAGCTGGGCTAGTCTCTATCCACGGTACAATACCTTCCTCAATCCTTCAAAGCCGGTATAAATATGTCGTTAAACACGTAAAAATAGTTCAAATAAACCAAAGTTGCTACCAAAATCTCACAAGGCCTGGTCTTCATAATACAAAATCTATAATAATTGAAATAATCAATACATGGACGGGACCTTCACATCATAGTTACCCGAATAAAGCAACACATCCACAAAATAAAATTAATATGAGGATCCACGACTATAATCACAATCTCTTAAGTATATTCCGGTGGGAAACTAAAATGGCTTTAATAAAAAGTCAACATACACATTTATCCACATCTTTAGTGGTGATAACCCGCCTCGGTGGCGTAGTTGGCTAACGCGCTAGTCGTGTTGAGCCCGACTGCTGAGGACGGGGAGATCGAGGTTCTAATCTCGGTCGGGTGAACTGGAGGTAGTTTTTCCTAAATGGTTTTCCACTCTCCCTCCACGCAAATGCGGGTTCACTTCCTCTAATTCAACCTTCTCAGTTCCTAATCCATTAGCGTAATTAGTACCTAAAACGTATAACCCGAACGGGTAGTAAGACGCGGTGCTAAATAATAATAATAATAATAAAATTGGTGGTGATAGTTTTTTATCAAAAAAGTTTGATAGATAAATTATTAATTAACATTTCTGTGGCTATTTAGAATTATAATGTACTTTTATGTGCTGATTTTTATATTTAGCGTTAAGTACTGTTCTATATTTAACAATTTATAATGTATTTGATATAATTATTTTTTTAGTACCAGGCATAGTCATGGAAAAATTGGATTATGAAAATATTTAAGATTAAAACACACATGTGACTGATTAATAATCGAAATAAATATACACTGCTTAAAATTTAATATTAATAGTAAAACAAATAAACAAAAAATAGAGTTAAGCTTTTTATAAGTACACATGGACTTAAAAACTAACTTAGTTAACTTGTCAGTAAATTAAATTATTTGACCTGTATGTAAAATAACTCTAGACGTATTCGCCTGTAGAGGGGAAAGAAAACCACTCTTTATGTAACAGTATGGACTCAAACCTCTTATTCTAGACATGAAGACAGTTGTGCTCTCAACTATTCCAAATAATACATTTCTTTATAATTGAAAAATTAATAAAAAGGAAGTAACTTAGCTTATGTGTTGGATAAAATAATCCATTGAAGTATTCATGATATATTTCGTAAAGTTATTTCAATAGCAATAATATTAATAAAGTAAATCCTTTATGTAGTTTTCTTTTTTTATCAGATGACAAGAAGAAAAATTCCATCTCCAAGTTGTCGCGTTTTGAAATCTCGACTTTCATATGTCAACAATCGATACTATCGTGGGCAGGTGTTCGAGATCAAATCTGGCCACTCCTCCCATAATCCTCTGTGTTAAGAAAACTTTAGGGTGTGATGCTTTTACAATGATTTGGATTTAACAATTCAACAAATCAATGCATTGTTCATGTTCCTAGAACGTAATTATAATCTCCATTTCTAAGAATTCTATCATTAAAGAGCTCAATGGCAAGGTATCATGTCACTAAGTTTTATTTGCTTTAATAATCTTATTTTTAATTTGGACCAATAAGAATATTTAAAAACAAAAATTGTGCTATTAATATTTGGAGGTAATCCATTACGAGTACGATTCAAATTTGACAGTATGAAAAGTTTTAATAAAAATTAAGCTATACTTTTTTGATTTTATATAATAATTTCATCCACAAATAGTTTATCAAGAGATTAATAAATTGGTGTTAGTGAATTAAGGAAGCTTTTTCTAATTATTTTGACTACATTTTAAAAATATATTTGGGATTTAAAATGTAATAGTAAGATTTATTTAAATCTAGCAATTTTTCCAAGCTAATTTTTATACAAATATCTAAGAAAATCTAGGCCAATTATATTTTATTGGTCACACCTAATTTTCACAGAAGCTGAAACCAACTTTAAAGAAATAGAAGTAGCACTGGAACAATTATTATTATATTCCCTGATTTGGCAGAATTAATAGTAGAGTGTAGTTACTAAAATGATTAAAACAATCTAAATTAATAAAAGTTTAATTGTGTATGTATATCCATCCACATAATTTTTAGTATGTGTTTAATTGTAATAATGTTGACAATTACAACTAATAAATTTTCTCATAATGTACAAATTAAGATTTACAACCATTCCAATACAGTTATAACCAACACGAAAAAAGCCAACAACCATGATATAACAAAAGAAAACAATAGAAGTACTGTTTCCAACCATAGAGCATGAAACATTTGTAAACATTCCTTTCTCTTTATAAAATGTACCTAGTAGTATGACCAAACATTCCGCCCACATTGAAAATATACTTTCAATGAAACATAAAAATAATTAAGATATAAACTATACAAGTGAAATGAGTTAAGCAACAGTTGGTTCAAAATAAATAAAAGTACATCACTATTGCATACAAACAGAATACTGTAACACCCAAGTCTGTACACATCTATGCTTAGTTTTCTTCCATTGGAAGTGGACATAGTTTTGTGATGGCTCTCTTCAGCGAGCCACCTGCGGTCTTGAGAGTGACCACACGAACTATTCCATCTGTGCCAGGATGTAATTCCAGTACTCGACCCAGTTTCCAACTGAGCGGAGGAGAATTGTCCTCACGAATGAGAACCAATGTTCCCAATTGAATGTTATGGCCATGTGTTCTCCATTTCTTCCGCTGCTGGAGTTCGGCTAAGTACTCTTTGGACCACCTGGCCCAAAAATGCTGAGAAAGTTGTTGCGCATGCTGCCAGCGTGATAGTCGATTCATCTGAAGTGATGCCAGGCTTGGATCTGGAGTGGTCACTAGTGAGTCTCCTATCAAAAAATGAGCGGGGGTAAGAACAGAAAGGTCGGAAGGATCACTGGACAGAGGCGTTAAAGGACGGGAGTTTAGACACGCCTCTACTTGTGTTAAAATCGTGTTTAGTTCCTCATATGTAAGCGTGGCATTTCCCAAAATTCTGTTCAGATGATATTTGACAAGCCTAATTCCTGATTCCCATAAACCACCGAAATGGGGTGCTCTTGGAGGTATAAAGTGCCATTCAATGTTGTCTTTGGCTAGAGTGGATGTCACTTCCGTTTGATGGTCATCAGAAGTAAGTAGATTGCGAAGTTCCATAAGTTCATTGTTTGCTCCGACAAAATTGGTAGCGTTATCAGAATAAATATGAAGACATTTGCCTCGCCGTGCCATGAATCTTCGCAAGGCTGCTAAGAATGATTCTGTAGTTAGATCACTCACCAGTTCAAGGTGAATAGCCTTGGTAGCGAAGCATACGAAAAGAGCTATGTAACTCTTTATTTTCTTCGCTCCTCTTCTTCTTCTTCCTTGTAGTATTGGTATTGGACCACCATAATCAATTCCTGTATGCAGAAATGGACGAGAAGATTCTATTCTCCTCTTGGGAAGTTCTCCCATAATTTGTTGTACGCCTCTGGGCTTGGCCTTGAAACATTTAATACAATTGTGCACAATCTTCCTGCATAAGTTTCTACCATTCAGTGGCCAATACACTTGTCTTAGCGCACTGAGCATTGCTTGTGGCCCAGCATGAAGTTGTTTCAAGTGTTCGTTGCTGGCTATTAATTCTGTCAGTTTGTGTCCCTGAGGTAGCACAATTGGATGCTTCTGATCTGGTGTGAGGTTGGATTTTTGTAAACGTCCGCCCACCCTGATGATTCCATTGTTGTCTAGAAAAGGGTTCAGGGAATGAAGTTTGCTCTTTTGATTAACTTGATGATGGGATCTTAGATCCGAAAGTTCTTTCTGGAACCTTTGATGTTGCACAATTTTAATTATGGTTGTTAGTGCTAGCTTGGTTTCATTCACTGTAAGTGATCCCCTTCGACGTGATTCGTTAGTATGTCTGGTGTTGTAAATGAATCTTAAGCAGTATGAAACTATGTGTACAAGTGTGTTAAGCGATGAGAATTTATCAATTAACGCACAGTCTGGAACTATGCTGACCAGCGTGGTGTTATTCTTCCTCCTCTCTAGCACCTCTTCATTTGGAACTTCCAGAGAGAAAATAGGTTTCATCCATAAGCTAGAGTCCTGGATTAGCCAATCTGGACCATGCCACCATAAACTCGAGTGAACTAACTGCTCAGCTGACACACCTCTAGACACAAGGTCAGCAGGGTTTTCATGCGTTCTAACATGTCGCCAATTTTCAATTTCAGTGATTTCTTGAATTTTGGCAACTCTGTTTGCCACGAATGTATTCCAATTTGATGATGGTGATGCCAACCATGCTAACACAATAGTTGAATCTGTCCAGTAGAAACATTTGGTGATGTTTTTGTTAAGGGCTAATAGGGTACGATGGGTAAGTTCTGCCAATAGTAATGCTCCACATAATTCTAGTCTTGGCAACGATGATTTTTTGAGTGGAGCTACACGGGACTTAGAACAAATGAGGTTGACTGTACCGCAACCTCTTGAGTCTGTGCTTCTTAAATACAAACATGCGCCATAAGCAGACTCCGATGCATCTGAAAAACCGTGAATCTCCAACTGGACGGTTGTGTCACCTGCTAGAATTCTTCTCCTGATTTGCATTTTATCGAGACTTGTGAGCGATAAAAGGCATTGTTGCCAACTTGAGTGCAAACTGATTGGGACCGATTCATCCCAACCTAATTTTAACTGCCATAATTCTTGAAGGATAATCTTGGCCTTCAGGATGACTGGTCCGATCAACCCTAATGGATCAAAAATATGAGCTGTCACCGACAAAATTGTTCGTTTTGTGACTCGATTTACTACGTTCTGTGACACATTGTTAACTGAGTAGTGAAAAGTGTCACGCTTTGGATCCCACAGCAGACCCAATGTCTTGATGGTGCTATTTTGGTCAACTTGAAGAGTCGGATTGCTCTCTTTATCTTCTGGAGGAATGTTGGCCAACAGCTCTTCCTCATTAGCACACCATTTCCTTAAATGAAATCCGCCACGTTGTAAAAGTGCTTTAAGCTGATTTTGAAGGGTCACAGCTTCTTCAATGGTGTCCACTCCTGTCATGAGGTCATCGACGTAGAAGTCTTTCCTTACCACCTCTGACGCCATGGGATAATGTTCTTGTTCGTCTCGTGACAATTGTTGCAAAGTTCGTGTTGCTAAGTATGGTGCACAAGCTGTTCCATATGTTACTGTTAGCAAGCGATAAACTTGATGAGGCATACTAGGATTCTCTCTCCAGATAATCTTCTGTAAATTCAATTGCGACGAATCCATTTTGATTTGGCGGTACATTTTTTCAATGTCTGCCGTTAGCACATATTTGTGCGTTCTGAAGCGTATGATAATAGAAAAGAGATCATCTTGCACAGTTGGGCCAACCATCAAAATATCATTCAATGATGATCCAGAACTAGTTTTTGCTGATGCATCGAATACGACGCGAAGCTTGGTTGTTGTGCTCGAGGTTTTAAAAACTGGGTGATGTGGAATATAATATTCCACACTTGATGGTGAACAAATGTCTTGATCTTGCAATGGTTCCATGTGCCCAAGAAGTTCGTATTCACGCATGAATGCACAATATTGCTCATGTATTTCAGGTTGCCTAGCCAGCCTTTTCTCTAATTGATCAAATCTTTTTGTAGCTAGCTCCTTTGAATCCCCCAATTCCCTTGAATTGTCTTTAAATGGCATTTTAACAATGTATCTTCCTTCTGGTGTCCGAGATATGTTTTCTGAAAAGTGTCTTTCGCATTTCAAGTCATCACCAGAGTAGTTGTGTGTAGCATTACATTCTTCAATCTCCCAAAACTTCTGAAGTTGTAAATCAATATTGTGTGTAGAAACAAAATGACAAAATGTTGCTGGTGATGAACATTCGCGAAACACCTTCCCTGCCACAATCCAACCTAGATTTGTTTTTTGTAAGATGGGTGATTCGTTGGACAGTTTAACTTGACCTACGCACATCAAATCCCAAAAGATCTCAGCTCCAAGCAAAACATCGATTTTACATGGCTCATAGAATTTAGGATCAGCTAAAGTAATTGTTGATGGAATTGTCCAAGAAGAAAGATCAACACGTGTGGTTGGAAGTTGTTCAGTAATTTTTGGTAGAACAAGGAAATCTAGATTCGATTTGTAGGCATTGAATCTGGATTTGATGGATGTGTTGACGTTATATGTAGATTCATTTGTAGACGCATTTATACCCGTAACATGTGTAAAAACCTTGATTCGTTTAAGACCCAATCGTTGACATAATGCCTCAGTTATGAAGTTTGACTGAGATCCAGAGTCCAACAGTGCTCTGCAAGTAATTGAAGTCCCTTTAGCACCTAAAATGTCAATCAACGCTGTGGAGAGAAGCACCTGACTTGGTTTTTTGACAGTGCCTGAAGAATGAGTTACAGTCACTGATGATTGTGACTGCAAGTTGGGGTCAATGCATTGATTAGTTTCATTGTTGAGAGATATTGATTTTCTATCCATTGTTGCATTTTCAGGAAAGTGTAATAAAGTATTGTGTGATTTGTCACACATTTTGCAAGAACCTGACTTGCATTGACCTACTCTATGACCTGGCTTGAGGCAGTTCAGACATAAATTAAGTTTTTTGACCTGCTTGAACCTATCTTCAATAGACATTTTCAAAAACTGTTCACAATGAAACAATGGATGTTGAGCATTGCATAAATTACATGTAGCATAGTGTGACACTAAACATGTGTTTCCAAATGGTTTTGAACCTGAACTCGCCTTCACGAACGGCTTATGTGTATTCATTGTTGTTTGTGGTTTGCTGGTTTGAAAACGATTAGTTGAAATAGCTTCAAGTACCTGACACCTACGCTGTAAAAAGAGTGTAAGGTCAGACAATGTTGGTAGCTGATCTGATGATGCCACGCATTGCCATTCACGATACGTAGTCGTGTCTAGTTTGGAACCAAGTAAGTGAACCACTAATGTGTCCCAGCTATCAGTGGGTTGATTTAATGCCTTGAGAGCTCTGATGTGTCTTAGAGTACTATCTAATAATTGTCTCAAAGAAGTGGGCGATTCTCTCTCCACCTTTGGTAGGTCAAAGAGGGCCTTGACGTGTTTCTCAACAATTATTTTCTTGTTTTGGAACCGTTCTTGTACTAAATTCCATGCTACTGTGTAGTTGGCTGACGTAAGTTCAAGAGAATGAATGACATAGGCTGCGTCGCCCTTCAAAGACGAGCGAAGATAGTGAAATTTCTGTATGTCAGTTAGTGACTCATTGTTGTGTATAAGTGAATTAAACACTTCAAAAAATGGTAACCAATCTTCGTAACTTCCACTAAAAGAAGGCAGATTTATAGTTGGAAGTTTGACCGACATATTTGTTTGTAAATTTGTTGTGGTAGTTGACCTGGTATCATGGGAGTGTGCTTGAATAAATTCTTCAACTGATGCCATTAAATCAAAATAAGTGTTCTCAAAATGTTCACGTTCATTTAAATGTAGGTCACTGTCATCGACCAATTCTATTTGTGATTGCAATGAATCGAATTCTGACCAACACTGATCTAATTTTGATAGTCGCAATTTTAATTGAATTAATGAACTTTGTTGAATATCAAATGTTTGAAAATACGCTTTAAATCTTGTGATTCTAGCCTTGATTTGTCCCCTTTTTGCTACAAGGCCCTTTATATCTGTGTCTGTGGCCATGTTGAAATAACAAAGTGTTTAAACACAAGCAAAACTACAATAATAAAGACGTGTTATAATGAAAGAAAAAGAGGAAGGTAGTTACAATAGATACAGGACGGGATTAAATTGGACTGGACTCACTTAATTGAAGAAGTTTGTTTCTTGACGAGACACATATCTGAAGATCTAAGTGCCTTGTTTTCATGCACTGAATAAAAACTGCGACATTTAATCAAATATTACTTGTTATTTGAACTGTGGAGAAACAAAAACTGACTCGTTATCTGAACCCGCAGGAACAAAATGTTTAATTGTAATAATGTTGACAATTACAACTAATATATTTTCTCATAATGTACAAATTAAGATTTACAAACATTCCAATACAGTTATAACCAACACGAAAAAACCCAACAACCATGATATAACAAAAGAAAACAATAGAAGTACTGCTTCCAACCATAGAGCATGAAACATTTGTAAACATTCCTTTCTCTTTATAAAATGTACCTAGTAGTATGACCAAACAGTATGGTACTTCTTGATGAGATAAAAAAAACGGAGATTCGTTGAGATTTAAGAGGAACCATTCAAGTGGTGAAAAAAAAATTAAAACTTGAAAACTAGAAAAATAATTATTATTATAAGAAATAAAAATGTAATTTATTTAATCATTTTAATTCGTTGACATGCTATTTTATTTCAAAAGCATTGAAAGCCTATAATATAAATTTCAATCTCAAATCCAAAGAGGAGTTGCAGATTATAATACAGTGATCTGTGTTTATGGTTTGGTTGGTTTGTATTCATATTAGTTAGAAAAAAGTGTTTATTTGGTTATTAAAAACTTTACAGGTAGCGTTAAACATATTCAATTAATTTTAACTTTCATTTACATATCCTAGATATGTACTCACATAAATCAAGCACTACTCTAATAAAAAGACAGCTAACACTGCAGAGTAACCAATGAGATAACGTTATCAATAAAACAGATGTTTGTAGGTGTTTGTGTTAATGTATGATGAAGATAGAACTATAGAGGTAGTGTACATGTATTTACGTGTAGGAAGAGTATAAAACTATTTATGAAATAAACACCCTCAGTACACCTGACGGAGATTCGAACCTAGATCTCTACGTTATTGTAAGTCCAGTCTATTGTGATAGTTACGTCTTAGACCATGCGGCCACTGAAGTGAGTTATACCAAAAATCGATGGCCCCAGTAGACCCTGACATCCCTTTTATTTGAGACGGAGGCAGTTCCCAGTTAAACTAGCATTCTCAATTACTATCAATAAGTAACTAGGTCAAACCTCAAATACCTAACACAGTTTTCAGCCATTACCAATTTTATTGTACCGGGTTTATTCCCGGGTGTGAAGCTCAACAAACATGAGAGATAAAGTCTTTAAAGGATCAAATCATGGGACATTGATACCGAAACCCTCTACAACAATCACAAAAAATATCTATTATAGATTTAAATAAGTTTTGCAATTTATTTATTTAACACAAAATTAATTTAGTTAATTCCCAATTTTGTCACAGCTTTTTTTAAATATATTTACGTGACAGAAATATACTTTCATTACAAGCTAGCTCCTCAACCCAACAAAATCTAATCTTTAATACATCTACACATAATTGAAGATTCGGTTTTGTTAGGTTGGGTAGTATTGATATCAACATGTCAGAAACAGAATTAAAAACAAGTTTTAATATATTCATATATCAAATTGTGTTATATGCAGCTGTCTCCTTTGATATATATTATTAATACCAATAAAATAACACAACAAATAAATAAAAACGTACTATCGATGTTGGTCGCAAAGAAATATGTTTATATTTTCTAAACTGTTCCTCCAAAAATAGTAAGATATATTTCCACATAGAAAATTAGTACTGATGACGAAAATTACGAATTTAAATATACATTAGAAAAATTGGTCTTTTAATAAAAATAATTATTAGAACTGGCAATGCGCATGAAAATAAAACACTACTTTTTATAAACGTTACTACGTTAAAAGATCATTATGTTTTTATTATTATTAGCACCGCGTCTTACTACCCGTTCGGGTTATACGCACTTACGCTAATGTGTAATGGTAGGGTGATACATTATGTTTTTAATGTTACATAATTATACAACTCAAATGCAGGTATTGCCATTTAATTGGAATACTTATATTAATGTTTATAGGTTTTATTTGTAATTAGTGATGTTTCAAATAATTATTCATGACATTTTTTATGTACTTTATTTGAAATAAATACATATTACAGGAGATATTGACGAAGACAAGCTGTGACTAAGACAAACACTAAACAAATATAAATATATGTTTTGAACGAATGCTGTGCATACGCAGTGTTCCGGCGCACGTATCTTGTTTGAAGACATACCTGCTCAACTTTGTGGTTTTGACTCGAACTGCAGACAACAAGACACCTCTCAACAGGACTTCTTCCACTACGCATCACATCAGGACTCGCCTGATACCAGGACGTCCTTTTCTTCACCACATGTGTGCTATAGATATTAAGATATTAATTTACTAACCACGTGATAATAGTTCAAGTTGTTACTCTTTTGAAGTCTTTAATAGACGTTTTTTTAATACGCTAAACGCAAATTAAACTACTAGCACATAGTATCGTGCTAAAAAGGAACCATTAAATCATTCTTTTCTCCCCTGATTTCTTCTCCAACTGATTAACTTTGGACATCAACAGGGCTCTATGTAAAATATCGACCATGGCATGTTAGCCCCCTCGTCCCCTCAAAACGATACAAAGGACGTGATACTTGCAACTAATTACATTGTCCTGAGCTTTCGTAACTTATCTGCTTTAGTTATCAATGGTGAATTTAATTTAAAATAAACCCTTTAAAGAAGGAGATTAGTAAAAGTATGATTTATGTTTTTTTTTGTAGGGATATTATGTGTTTTCCAAGATGCGTCTGGTTTCAATTATGGTTGACATTTTTTCTAGGATTTTCAGTGAGATTGTGACGACACGTTTTCTCTTAAGCTTAGAGCAATATTTTGTGTACCATATTTGCTCCTAAGAGGAGAATACTTTTGTATGCATATAAGTATATATACATATATATATATCCATACATATATGCATATAAAAATATTCTACTCTTAGGAGCAAATATGGTACACAAAATATTGCTCTTTTCCACGCAAACGCAGGGGAATTCCCTTTATAAGACTTTCTTCCTCATCCTTACCACATTAGAGTAATTTAGAGTATTTATGCGTATAACATCAACAGGCATTAAGACGTGGTGATATATATATATTATATATATTATATATATTATATATATATAATATATACTCTAAATTACTCTAATGTGCTAAGGATGGGGAAGAAAGTCTTATAAAGGGAATTCCCCTGCGTTTTCGTGGAAAAAGAGTGGAACACAACTTAGAGAAACTACCCCCAATAGACCTAACCAGGTTTAAATCCCCAATATCCCTTCATCAGCAGTCAGTCTAACCCGAGAGGGACACCTTAGACCATTCAGCCACTGAATCTGATGAGAACACCTTAAGACGGCCACTTCTATAAACACATACTGATAAGCTGGCTACTTTACAGTGAAGGGGAAGTCAAGGTTTGAGTCTTGGCTGGATGTATTGAGGTGGTTTGTTTTCCATTCACCTTCCACGAATATGTGTATACAGTTTATCTCAACGTTACCTTTCCTATACTTACATCATTAAAGTGAATTTGCGTATAACCAAGTTGTATAGTAAATCTCATGGTAGACAAAAATTATTATAAAGATTTTTTTAGTTTGAAAATGGCCATGGAACGTGGAATTCGAAAGCAAGATTTTTGTTTTGTATCCCAATTATTTCGCCATTGTTTTACTAAACTTTGGTCAATCATTATTTAATATGACTAATCAAACTACTTATTTAAAAGGGATGAATTACAATAAAAACTGATCAAAAAATAGGGTTAAACTATAGTGGTATCTCAATATTTTAAGTTAAGGATCTTGAAATAAATGTTTGTGTAAAATTAACATTATTCAAATAGCTAAATTATTCTATAGGGTCAAGTCAAATTTCTAATTGTAGAATTTTTCAGGAATTTTCTATATTCACAAACAATATCATAACATTAGCTCTAAACTAATCTAACACCTATCTCTACTAGCAATTACATATTTATTAATATGTTGTAGAACAAAACTACAAAATTTGAATAAATGTCTTCTTCATAAATACCCAGAATCTAATAAACTTAATCACTTTTCTTAATAATTTGTTTGATTAAAAATTAATAGCAAATACTTTTGAAATATTTCATGAATATATTATTGTCCACGCATATTGTTTTAGTGATGTGCGTAACATTGTCCATTCGGCTAACTGTAATTTACACTTAGGAGACATGGTAAATATGTGAATTGGAAATAAATCCATGTGTAAAATGCATGAAAATGTATTAATCTAAATAAATATTCGCAATGCATCAATCTGGTATAGAAACCCAGCCTACCAATTCATAGCCAAACCAAACACGGTAGCTAGTTTATTTTAAAAAGATAAATGGATATAAAGTAAAACCAGCCTATCAATTTTTTTTTAAACCAAGCTACGACATTCTTGAATATATTTGTTAAACCTAACAACTAAAATACTGTTGACAATTTGGAATACTTGAGGCGCCAACTTTCCAGATGATTGGAATATCAGGCTGTTAAGAACTCGCTAACACTATTTCAGCTTCAAACATCTAATTTCCTCTCCGTACAGTTCTGAACCCGTCACAAAGTTCTAAGTTCTCTTTCGAGGTCAAATATTTGGGAGCCACAAATAATGATGATGATTACTATAGGTGTCCCCATCGAAGGCGTGGACTGGCTTTTATATAGGAGGAGGCTATTCTCGTCAGCTAAACCTTAAGTTAATCAGTCTGATTTTAAGTTTAGATTACATTTGTTTATAAATAAAACACCAGAATCTCCCAATGTTAGTGAACCATTTATCCAGCTTAAGAGGCTACCAACCACTCTGAGAGTTTACAGCTGCGTATTAACATTTTTTATTCTAAAGAAAAGAAAATACATGTACAAAGGAGGATGAAATAGAAGTTTCAACTTTAATTTTAGCTAAAAAATAAAACAATCAGTTATAAATAAACCAGCCTTTCATAGATTTTGATAGGATACAATATTCTTATTAAGTATGATGGAATTATTGATGTTCTAAATCCTCAGAAGAATAAAGCCCTAAGCTAGATTATTTCAATATTTTGTTATTCGCATTCCTTGTGTGATAGGGCTTCAGAATTATCATCTCCTTCGTTATTTTCCAAACGACTCTTCCCATCAAGCTGTATTTGCTGGGTTTTTTTCTAACCTTCCGTAACTTTCCTTTTACTTGTGTTCATTTTAACATGGTGTACTTTAATCGTACGAATTGTAATCCATTATAAATATGTTGTAAATCAGTTCTAATATATTTATTTTACTAAACTCTTATAACTTTCAGGGCTAACTTTGATATGGTCCAAGTGTTTAGGTTGAAGTCTTTACTAGGGGTGGTAATAGGGAATTTTTCTTTACATTTTAGATTTAATAACGCTCTCCACATGAGTTTTGGTACCTTTCAGAGGATTTCATCTTTTTTGTTATTCCCTTAGGTACAAACACTTTTATTTTCGTATATGAATCAGCTAATAATATTGATAGTTGAAATAAAAGGTTCGTCCCCTATCCACATACCAAAAAGACAAATAGTAAACTATTAAAACTAACATCTGCTCTTTCTTATTCACTCTTAGGAAGATGAGCCCGGGTCATCACGGAATTTTGATCATAAGCGTATATTTTCCTACCATCAACAAGTTAACTACCCAACTAAAACATGGGAATTGTTTCGAAATCATATCTAAGAGCCAAATCTCTCCCCCATAACGAAGTGGAAGTTTGAGGGAGGAGGGGTAGAATTATGAGAGTATTAAAGTGTGATAGAGAAAGGGAAATGTGGAACAATAAAATGTTAACAGGTTTGCCCGTGTAACGTGAAGCTGGGGAAATAACATATTCACATTGGTAAATTGGTTGTTATCCAAACTGAACATCTGACGTGGTTGGTTTTCTTCTGGAAGGCAATCCCTCTACTAACAAGGTGTGAAGAGTTCGTAATTGATTTCATTTCCTCTTCTTTCTTTTCTCATTCTTCAACATTTGTTGTTGGACCAATATTTTTNAAAAGCTTTGGATGTGTCAAAATGCTACAGTGGTTATTAATATTTCATTACTATTACTAAAAAATAAAACTTGGTCTGTAATTTTGTATCAGTTTATGTTACCTTGAAACAATTAATTACGTTTGATTACCTAGAACCTATAAATAAGTTGTTCATTGCCATTAATTAATTCTTTTACGACTAAACCAATTATTTTGTTTAATCCAACACTAATGTAATCATTGTTTTGCTGGTGCTTAAAACACTTATCTAACTTACAATGAGTTTCGATTGAATTTGGATCTCGTCCGAATGCACACCTCATCTATGTATGATGGACGTGCTTTATCTTTGTTTATAAAGATTAATTTTAACTCTCTATCTAGAGCTATAATAATAATCACAATAATAATAATAAACTAATGATTTAGGGTTATATTGTTATTATTATTAGCACCGCGTCTTACTAACCGTTCGCGTTATACGAATTTGCGCTAATGTGTAATGTTAGGGTGATTGTGAGATGAAATGGAGGACCTACAGTTTTACTTGGGATCCGAACCATTTTCACAAGTTGTAATTAATACACCTCTTACCCACCTTGGTGGCGTAGTTGGCTAACGCGCTAGTTGTGTTGAGCTCGACTGCTGAGGAAAGGGAGATCGAGGTTCGAATCTCGGTCGGGTGAGCTGGTGGTTGTTTTTCCTAAATGGTTTTTCACTCTCCCTCCACGAAAATGTGGGTTAACTTCCTCTAATTAAACCTTCCTAATTCCTAATTCATTAGCGTAATTAGTACTTAGAGCGTATAGCCCGAACGGGTAGTAAAACGCGGTACTAAATAAAAACACGTTTTGTCAGAGGCGAAGGAAGGGTTTGGCAATCAGATGAATCTGTTCCGGGACCGAGGATTGAACCCCAGACCTCCAGCACAGGAGTCTGACACCTTACCCCTAGACCACCAGGTCACAGATTGCATTGTTCTTCACAGACTGATTTACCGATCCAAATAAATAAACAGCAAAATGTTCCAACACACAGTTTCTTATATCCACATTAATTACACTCGCGGGATGGTATTATTCAGATTATATGTTCCCGCATTTGAATGGAGAGAGAATGAGTGAAAACTCCTTTAAGAAAAACTACTTTCACTATTCAGTTGCTACTTCTACCTACACGTCACCGGAAAACTAGATCAGACCCCACAGTCCACGTGCTGACCATTGCAGGTACTCAGAAGCTGAATTCGTTGAAACATTTCCTAGTACAGACATTTCGATTGTATTCAAGAGCAGTGTGTTTTGTCCCTCGCTCCTTCCCCCCCTCCTCCCCCCTCCCCCCACACAAATTTTTGCTTACATCTACATATTGTACTGTGCTGGGGCCCGGAGTTCCATCCCCGGTCCCGGCACAGATTTATCTGATTACCAAACCCTTCCTTCACCTCTGACAAGACTTCTTGTGAATGTGGGGAATGCCAGGCCTCCACAGTGGTTCGGATTCCACGTTAAACTGTAGGTCTTCCATTTCATCTCACAATCACCCTACCATTACACATTAGCATAAGTGCGTATAACCCGAACGGGTAGTAAGACGCGGTGCTAATAATAATAATAATAATAATAATAATAATAATAATAATATAATATCTACTGTCTTGAAATTATTTGTCAGGAGGTGTTTTTGATAAGTATTTGACCATTTTTGACAGATATACAACACAGAACAAGGTGTGTGGATAAACGAGGGTTAGTTTGTTAACTTCTAGAGTAGTCAGATACGACTGCCGGGTGGATCATCTCTAAATCCTTGTCCAAATAAAAGAGGAAACAATATTGATGAATCAAGAAACGTAATTATAATAAATTGAATCTATTATCATTCTAATTAATGGCCTTCACATTAAATAACCAGGGACTAGGCTTGTTTCAGATATGTGAAATATATTTTACGCTAAACATGTACCGTGCTCTTTTGATTTATTTTTAGATTTTTCAAAACGGGAGATATCGTGATTTTTCTCCAAGGCTCTGACAAGTTATCAAGATATTTATTTTAAAACAATTGACTCTTTTCATAATTATATGGTTTTCTCCATAGGCCAAAATATATCTATGATAATATCCGCGGGATCGTGGTGTAGTGAATATCCACTGTGACCACCACCCTGCAAAAAATATCCGTTATAATAACTTTGTGGGAAAATGAAACACATAAGTAATCAGTGTGCGAAGCTTAAGATTTGTATATTATCGAGAAGTTTGAAAAAAAAACTCTGGAAAGACAAACATCTCTTGGCTTTTATTAAATTGATAGCAGCATTAATGGGAGCTCACACAAAGGCGATAATCTTGTATTGTCTTGCCACAAATGGTCAGGTGGTAATATAGATATTTTTCCCAAAGGGGAACAGTTCATATGGTTGCCATGATCTAGTTAATTTATGTTAAAATGGGTATAAACCTGCTACTGGAACCACATAATCATAGTGTTTCATTATAATACTAAAATAAGTAGCATGTTTACTGTTCCACTAAAAATATTTATGCAGTGTATTTCTGAGTACAAATTATAATGCTCAAATTATAAAAACAGCCCCTAATTCCTTGTAGGTAACCTATAGAGTTGGTACGCTGGTAGGCACATCATTCTCATCGCTTCTGGTTTTCTGGTAACGGGAGATCAGTATTTGAATAAATGTTTGATGCATTGAGGTGTTATTGTCCTTTATGTCTTCCTATTCCTTTTCCCCCAAACGTGGGTACACTTCCAACAAATTCAAACTTCCTATCCCCATCCCACTTGTGTAAATACACCGATAGTCCGAGCGGATAGTTACAAGTGTAGCATAAAAACCCTGGAACTATCGCCAAACCTACTTACACTATTATACCATAAACTAGATTATTTAATGGATTCATGGCATCTATAATAAAAATAACATCGATGATGATAATAACAATAAACCATGCTAATAGAGCAATCAAGTGCTTTGTTCCATTTCCTCTAGACATTTGAGTTCTCCGTATTTCTGAACAGGTAGTACTCTCTCACACACACACACACACACACACACACACACACACAACACACACACACACACATTGTGTAGTCGTGTGTCGAGCAAGGTTGACTAGCTCACCCACACTCTTCCCCCACCATACCCCTCAGCTCATCAGGACAGCACGCAGAAGAATTAACCTCATGGTCACCCTTGGTTCCACGTCATCAAGCTAGATAACAAGACAGTGGGCGATGCCAAATTAAAAAAAAAAATATTGTTTGATAATTGGTGCACATCAAGGTTTGATCATCTTACACTCGGAGGTTGAGGGAAAAACTGAGCTTGATTAAATTGTGGGCACCTGGACTAAGGCGTTAAGCTAGTATGGTTTGTTTATTCGGTAGTGGGAAGGTCTAGACTCGTAGCTCAGATGGGTTAAAATATGTTATTTTCAGTTATGATTAGGAAAGTAGAATATATATGAAGGGAACAGCACTCAAGAGGAGGGTGTATGTGAAAATGTTTCGTAATAAAAATTTAAAATATCTCTTTAGAATACCTGAATGAGGTTACGAAACCACTAGCTCATCCTCAACTCCAAACTATAAAATTCTAAATGGATGGCATTGCCCTTGTATGTTAAAATATTTCAAATTTTGAAAAATCTTTCACTTGTAAACTAGCTCTAAACGAATTTTTAGATAGAAAACCCACCATAAAGTGTAATTTGTCATGTCAAACACAGAATGCTGGTGTTGATAAAGAGTTTAAAGATGAGATGTGTTTTAGAACTAAGAACAGCCATATAGGGATCGAGCAAAGCCGTAGATTGAAGTGGAACAGAGCAAGGTATGTTAACTTCTCATGT
Source organism: Timema monikensis (assembly GCA_902151445.1). Taxonomy (NCBI): domain Eukaryota; kingdom Metazoa; phylum Arthropoda; class Insecta; order Phasmatodea; family Timematidae; genus Timema; species Timema monikensis. The sequence goes on from CABFVZ010002168.1 coordinate 117,595, forward strand.
TGGGAGAGTTTTATAATCATAAACATTTTCTACCTCGAAATTATTATGGATCTTACGGTTTTATGTGCCCTGAAGTCAAAAAGAGGGTCTTTTAATAATGTCAAGCTATCTATATCAATCTGTACCTGAGGTTACATCCGAAATGGTTTGTAGGATTCTTTTTCAAACTTAGATTTTAGATTTGATATAATCAAAGCCAAATTGTGATTTTGATTTTAGCTATAAATATAACTGATGACTGATGTTTCTAAATTCAGAATATGTGGAGAATTTCTCTGAAAAGATTTTGTTAAAATTTTATATCTGAGGAGAAATTTACTTTGTAAATACCATTTAATACTTGTGTTTCAGAAAAATATTTATTTAAAAACTAATCACTAATTTTTTAAGGTTGTAAACATTTTTAAATGGTTTTAATTATTTTCATCAAAATACGTATTTGAGTAGTGTTTTATATACTCAATAAGAAACATATTCCTGAGGGTTGTTTATTGAAAACTGTATTTTTTTAAATTGTAAATAAAAAAGAGGCTATAGTCATTTTACTTAAAATATATGTATGAAAAGTGTCATTAATGATCATATATATATATATATATATATA